>BMAW01090392.1:0-15043 GCA_019974015.1 Nephila pilipes | reverse complement strand
ATAAATGGATAAAAAGGAATTTCGCATGTTGATAAAATATTGCTTTTTGAAGGGAAAAAATACAGTTGAAGCAAAAACTTGGCTTGATGCCGAGTTTCCGGACACTGCCCCAGGAAAATCAACCATCAAGGATTGGTAGGCTAAGTTTAGACGTGGTGAAATGAGCACCGATGACGGTGAACGCAGTGGACGCCCAAAAGAGGTTGTTACCGAAGAAAACATTAAAAAAATCCACAAAATGATTTTGAATGACCGTAAATTGAAATTGAATGAAATAGCAGACACTCTAAAGATATCAACTGAACGTGTACATCATATCATTCACGAATATTTGAGTATGAGAAAGCTCTGTGCAAAGTGGGTGCCGCGCGAGCTCACTTTTGACCAAAAACAACGACGTGTTGATAATTCGGAGCGGTATTTGAAGATAATCAATCGTAATTAACCCGAGTTTTTGCGTCGATATGTGACAATGGATGAAACATGGCTCCATCATTTCACTCCGAAGTCCAATCGGCTTCGAATGGCTTCCTCATCCACCGTATTCTCCAGATCTGGCCCCCAGCGACTATTTCCTGTTCTCGGATCTCAAAAGAATGCTCGCTGGGAAGAAATTTTCGTCGAATGAAGAGGTGATCGCCGAAACTGAGGCCTATTTTGAAGCAAAGGACAAATCGTACTACAAAAATGGTATCGAAAAATTGGAGAGTCGCTATAATCAGTGTATCACCCTTGAGGGGGATTATGTTGAGTAAAAAAAACTAATTTTGCCTAAAAAATGTGTTTTACTATGGTAGGCCGGGGACTTTTCAATTGACATGTTACATATATATATAAAGTACAATGTATTCTTCTAATTTATCTTAATCTACTTTTATCATTGGAAGAATCTACCTTCAGAAGTTACGTTCAAAAAGTTGAAAGTTAAAAATTTAGTTTTTAGTAGACCTGATTATCATTAAAGGGATCTCAGAAACATCAAACTTCAAAATTTTCACTTCTTTTTATAGAAAATATGAGTTAGAGCTCCATTTCTTTAAGCTATCTAATGCTTTTTAGTATTAAATAGCTTAAAGAAATGGAGCTCAAATCATTGAGCTAAAGAATTTAGCTCAATGATACTACAAAACCTTGATGAATGATGAAAAAAAAAAAAAAAAAAAAGAATTAAACTGTGTTTTTAACTGGATTTCTTTTTCAACTTTCACTTCATTTTTCTAGAAATCAAAAAAAATTTAGCATACGTCCACGATTTGTTGGAAACTCTAATCATTTTAACTTGAAATTTCATTCACATGTTCAAAATAATTTTATATGACGACATACATTCATTTTGAGACAAATTATTAGTAGGATAAAATTTATTCGAATTTTAATTGGATTCCTTTCTTAAAATTTCATAATTTTTACTAAATAATTATATTTAAAAACATTACATCGCTTAACTTTTTAAAAGTATGTATAACTTTTCAAAACTGAACGCACACCTTTCTTTTAAATAACATTTTTGTAAAATTGAACTATGTTGTTTTTCAGGATACTGCCCGCTGTAAAATACTCACTTTTCTATTTTTAAAAATAAGAAATATCTTTCGTCCAATTTTGTATTTATTTATAACCTTTTAAGTTGTTTTTTAAAATTACATGAAAATTCATTTAAATATACATAAATATTGTATGGTAAAAGTGTTATATTTCTACTTTGTATCATTGGTATACGGGTTTGAAAAATAATTTTTTTTCACATACGCGGATAATAGTTAAGAGTCCCCTTAAAGTATCCTTTATAGCCTGATGATGAATTTAACCGGAACTCAATTTATAATATTGCTTTATACTTTATCACTTCGGAAAAGGTCAAAGCACCAGCGTTGGACTCTCGTGTTCTCTCTGTAATTGAAAACACTTTTTTAGAGCGTCCAATGATTACCTGTCCTTTTGTCCTGAGATGCAGATGAACACATAACAAGGAAATTTTCCGTTCGAATTGTCTCATAAAATATTTCGTGTCTGACGTCATCTCAGATAACTAATGAATTCGATGGTTATTAGCATCCTATCCGTGCTCCAAATGCTTTGGGCAATTTATTAATGAAAATCCCATTTGAACTGCCAAATAAATCTCAATATCGACGGACGGCAAGAACCGGACAAAAACAGCGTTTACAATCTGGTTCGAAAATGATTAGTTGTTACGTTAATTAAGTTAGAAATGAATTTTCCCACTAAACCTGTATTAGATTAGATTTAAATCCGCTGTACGTCTAATTCAGTCGAATGATCCTATTTTTTTACATACAAGATTAAAATGTCACTTTTTCTTCAAATTAATTGCTAGTTAATCCTTATTAATATAACGCATGTTCAAAAATCTTATGATTTTAAAGATGGGAATTGAAGTTTGACTCATAAAATAAATTTCAAAAACTTATTCAAAGGAAGTACAAAATTATAATTCCATTCTAATCAAGGATACAGATTTAAAGGATTTCAAAGCTCTGAATTATTTTTTATAATACGATCAGTAAAGAAAGAGAAAGATATATAGTTGAAAGTTTTGTTATTAATAGCTTATAAAATTCAACGTAAAATAAGTTTTAGTATCTTTCTCCAAATTTACTCTAGGTCAGTCTAAAATATAAGGACTATAACACACATTTGTTTAGTTTTACGTAATACCACTATATTATCAAAAAACAAAGTAAAATTAAAACGTGGTTTACGTTATATTTTTAATTAGTAGACGTATGGTAAAAAAGTAAATGAAATATGTTATTTATGGAGCCAAATCCAACGATGCTGTGCCAATGTGTATCTGCCGTCTAGACGTTTTATAAAATAAGGAAAACAAATATAAAATGTACTGAATGCGAAGAAAAGTCAAAAATAGAGAAATCGCTAAGGTATAGCAGGGGCACGTCACCCGTGTTTACTAATGAGAGTAAACCAGTGGGAAAGAAAAAGGTCACTAGGGTACCTCGGGATCATGATGCCGTTTTTACCTAAAGAATGCAAGGCGAAAAGGGGAATGAAAAACGGTTCCCTCTTATTAAATGTTAAGAGATCCGTATAAGTTCATTATGTTACTAGATTAGAAATATTAATGCAAAAACTTCAGAAGTCATCTTCTGTCAGCTCCTTCAGGACGTGTACCACTTTGTCTTTCCCAGCTTCAACGGACTCTTGTTCCTTTTAATGCAGATTTCACCTTTGAAAATAGATAGAAGTCGCGGGGCTCAAGATCTGGCGAATAAGGCGGATGGTATAGCATTGGGATGATGTTCTGGTCCAGATACCTATTGACAGACAATGTAGAATGAGCCGGCTTAGTGTCTCGGTGGAAAAAATTTGCGTTAGGATACTTTGTCAATTCCTACAGTCTCAGAAATCGGACGAATACTTAACCGACGGTCAGATTGAAAGACAAAACAGATTTTTTCGAAATTGTAATCCGTATCAAACGGGAAAGGATGACCCCACCCTGAATCATCTTCAATGTATTTTCGACCAACTTGAAAATGCTTAAACCACTCAAAAACACGTGCGCGTAGTAAATATTTATTGCCATACACTTCTTTCTATTAATTATAGGTTTCAGTAGCGGTTTTCTGGTTTAGCGGTTGAAATTTCACAATAATTCATTGCTCACTTGTTATTTTTCAGGTGAAACAAAAAAATGATTCTAAAATAATAAATGATAAATGGATTTGTTTACAGAAGCGAGAAGCAATGCATTTGAAAGAGAAGGCTCCTCGCTGAACATCTGACGGTCGCTGGCATTTGGCGCATGCGTACTTCTTCTGTAGCTGCGTCGTCTCGTTATTTAATAGATACACTTCGTATTAAATTAATGGATCACTTTGCAACATTACCCTGCATTCTTGATGGATTACCATACATTCTTAAATCATCCAAGTATTTTTTTACTAATCTCTTGAAAAAACAATTAATTTCTATTATATTAGAAGTTCGTGCTAATCATTATTCTCATTTGGATATAAGTTTACAAAATTTTACATCTTTAAGTAAAGTGAATAAGAAATTAACATGTGCTTTTATTAAACGGGTGTAATGGCTCTCTTCAACAAGGATGGATAGAAGTTAAACACCTTAATAATTAACCTCGAGCGAATCCCTTTTGGCCTATATGTTATGAGCACTGTCAAGCAAGACGCGACGAGTTTTCTCTTGAAAAAGAAATCGAGGATTCGAATACTTGATGGCACTCGAGGTCAACAGATCTCTACCGCCACAGGCAAAAAACCATTCTCCAATGTAGTAGAAAAACACACTGAAGTTGAATGTGTGTGTTTTTTAATTCATTGAGAAAAAATATTGAAAATCTTTAATATTCCATTCATCTATTCGATTAGCGAATTCCTTCCTATCAAAGAAAAACTTGCTGTTATAGGAAATGAATCAAACAATAACAGAATTGCTTTATTTTCTTGAAGTCCTATTATAGCGAGTGCATGTTTTGTAATAATAAGCATATAAATTTATTATTCTCTTACATTATAAATTTTCTATTATGTATCAATTCACTCAATTTTCTATTATGTATCTGTATATCAAATGCTATATATATATATATATATATATATATATATATATATATATATATATATATATATATATATACATTTACCTAGAACAAAAGAAAAAGAAAAAGTTACACAACAAAACATTTAAGAAAAAGATCAATATACCTGAAAGAACACTAAATCAAAGAATAATGGCAAAAAGATAAAATCCAACTGCAGAAAAAGTATAAATTAAAACACGAAAAAAAAATATATCATAAAGAAAAGAAAATATAACTTTTTTAAATTCTGAATCTGGTTTTTGATAGATTTGCTGGTTAGACAATGTTTTACAAGTACCAAACAATCCTATGAGGAAAATGTCATAAACAAAATTCAAATTACTTAAGTTCAAACCAAGAGAACAAAAAAAAATGCAAAAGACAAAATAAATTAAGTAAAATATATATGTAGACATGAAGTTATACTCACACTGTATCGAATGAAAATGAAAAAAAAAAAAAAAAAAACAATCTAAACATAAAAATCAACCAGAATAAAAAAGGATTACAAAACCTTATATGAGAAGCCAAGCACAGTAACAACTATCACACCAATCTCTCACTTGAAGGAAGCTCAAGAGACAGTTTTGCAGATTTTTTATTGATAAACTAAACAAAAAAAAAAAGAAAATTTCAAAAATAATGTTAAATAGTTATAAAATTAAAATTGATGGAATAAAAACATA
Organism: Nephila pilipes; assembly: GCA_019974015.1. NCBI lineage: Eukaryota > Metazoa > Arthropoda > Arachnida > Araneae > Nephilidae > Nephila > Nephila pilipes. The sequence goes on along the minus strand of BMAW01090392.1, from coordinate 9,772 downwards.
ACACTGTATTTAAAGTAAAAAGTATATAAAATTAAAGTTAAATATTATTTAAACTAGATATTTAAGTTAGTAAATGTATATAGATTTTCAAAAAAATAATGATCATAAAAACACAATTGAGACTAAGAAGTTCATGAAAGAAAATCGAAAAATTTAGGTCTTTTAAATATAAAATAAATTAGAAACACAGCTGCTTAATATTGCCTAACACTGCCGACTTCGGTGTAGCTTATACTAGTATTAATGATCAAACCTTTTTACTTCTGTAATACCTTTATTTAAAAAAAATGTATGAACGTGAATACGTAATTCAATCTGAATAATCCACACAAAGATAAAATATTTATAGCAGAAAACATATATTCATTAATCTAAAACTATAGAAAACAAAAATATGTAATTATAGAACGCGTGAAAACAAAAAAAAAAAAAGATAGAAAATATGTTAAAAATAGAGTTTGATATAAAAAATAATAAATTACACAAAATAATATTTGCATCGAAAAATCTTAGACTAAAATAACTTTTCGGCCATCTGTACAACAAAGTTAGAATTAAAAAAAAACATTGTAAAATATAAATTAAAGTTATGTTTAAATCTTTACAAAAATGAACTTTTATTCCTTAAGATATAACCCCGAGATGGAATGAAGAAAGTGTGTAAATAAAACAAATTAAAAACAAAGGAAAAAATGTTTTAAAAACCAAAAAAATGCATAGAATATGGAAAATTAATCAATATTAAAAGTCTTATATTTTATATTCGTTTTTGGGCTGATATATATATATATATATATATATATATATATATATATATATATATTATATATGTGTATGAAATGCCTCTCACCTTTCTTTTAAAATGAAAATATCATTAAAACCAGCCGAGGAAAATTTCAAATTTAATTGTTGTTTATTTTTTATTTTACAGTAATTGCAAGAGAGAGAGAGATCATATCCATAAGGCTGGAGATACAACTCAGCTGTTTAACGAACATTTGAAGAGCGCAGAAGTCACAAGTTCATAATATTTATATGCATTTTGGAATAGCACTGCTCAGTGTTGGCCGGCAGGGCCGAAGCGAAAGGAGAGATCAGAAGAGAAAGAATTTTCTCTAGTTTTGAGTTTTATAGTGGGTACTTTCGTCATTGATCACTTACTATAAGTGGACGGATTCTTAGGACTTCAGCTGCAGACTGAATGTCTGATAGGGACAGAAATCGTCGTATAATCAGTGAAATTTAAGAAAGCGTGATTACATAAATGAAATTAAGTATAAAAGGTATCAGAAAATAAGAATGAACACTTTACTTTTGAATGAGAGAATGGGAATAATTAGGAAATTAAATTATTATTATTAGAAACTAAAGTTAAACTTATATAGTAAAGTTAAATCATTATTTATATATAGAGATCATAGAATTAATTTCCGTTATTATGAATATCTATAAATCTAGTAACTAATTCAGAAAATCATGTTAAATATAAATACATGAAATATTTCAAAATATTAACAATTTTGAATTGCTTTCAGAGAAATGTATTTTTTTCACAAAAAAACTGGAAATTTATAAAATTCTAACATTAATTTATGTATGTATATATATATTTGCATGTGTATGTGTGTTCATTTACGATAATGCTTAATATACCTTGATCTACATTTTTAAAATTAATATCTAAGTAATTAGTTTTATGGATTTTTTGTTAGGTTTGTATTAATTTAAATAATATAAAATTAATTAAAAGAAATATTAGAATAAAAAGAAAAATCAAGTTTAATTTCTGCATCAATTTTATTTTGGAAAATGTTAAGCTATCAGTATATCTAAGCAGTATATAATTATTATTACGAGAGTCAATCCATAAGTCCTTAGAAATAAACACTAGACAGCTGTATAAGTCTCATTTACTCATATTCGTGAGCATGATGCCTGTTTCGCACCTCAAAAATTCTTTGTTTTAACTTTTCCGGCCAATGAGATCATTCTCGCCTTCTTTGGAGCAGATACATCAGGAGCAAACCCCTGTTTTAAATTATTGTTTGGTTTCCGATGTTATAACAATGAATCCATTTATCATCTACGTTTACAAATCGATACAATAACATTGAAATTTTGATTTGGCTGTAAATGATTAACAAATCAAAACTAACTTATGAATTATCGTCATACTTATTTCAGTTTCATTTAACAGATGGCAGCACCTATTTTAACAACAATTTGACTTAATGATGTTATATGTCTTTAAATAAAAGTACTTTTTGATCCACACTCGTACCTATAAAATTTTGTGCATAGAAGCTCAAATATGTATCAACAAGAATATTACTAACAAGATTACCTTGATACATGCCTTAAATTTATTAAAAAATTTTGTCACTAAAATAATATAAATTTCTTTAAAAAGTAAATTTTAAAAAAATTAATATCTCATAAGAAATGGGATATTCAATCTTTAATTTCTTAAAATTAACTAGATCCTGAGTTAAAACTTCAGTATTTATCGAATTAAACAGCTTTTGAGTTTCATTGTTATTATTTTAAGTAAACCTTTTCATCATTAACACTTTTTACAATTTCATAGTTATTTTTATAATAAATGTTTCATTTAAATTAATTTAATTATTTTTTAATAAATGTTTTATTTAAATTATTATTTTTATGTTTTTTTTTTAACATGTCATGTACCTTGACTGCATGCTATTAATGAAAGAATAAAACCGCTAGTAAAAAAGTTCTGAATTAGTACGAAATGTATATATATATACATATATATATATATATATAGAGATATATATATATATATACATATATATATATATATATATATATATATATATATACATATATATATATACATACATATAATAGTATATATATATGTATAATATAGTATATATATATATGTATAATATAGTATATATATATGTATAATATAGTATATATATATATTATATATATATATATGCGCCAAATGAGAGCGACAGACAGCTGTTTAGCGTGAAGCCTTCACTTTTAAATGTAGTATCTCTAGCTTCTGTAAACAAATCTGTATAACCGTAGCCTACGTTCGCACTAGTTTTTTTTTTTTTTTTACTTCGTTGGAAAAATGATAAGTGTAAAGATGTAGCAACGAATTGCTGAAAAACTTAACATGTGAAACTTGGAAAACCCGCTTTTGATACCAATAATTCATTGAAAGAAATGTATGGCAATTACTGTTTTTCGCGAGCTTGTGTTTTGAGTGGTTTAAGCGTTTTCACGATAGCAGAGAAGACGTTAAGAGATGGTTCACGAACGGGTAGCCTTTCACGTCAAATATGGATGACACTATCGAAAAAATCGGTAGTCCGGTTTGATTTGAACGTCGGTTAAGTATTCGTGTGATTGTGAGACTATATAAATTAACAAATAAATACGCACGACAAATTTTACTCAATAAGTTTTAACATGCAAAAAGTGTGTGACATAATCCCACGTTTGAATAACAAGAAACTCCCAAAACTGTTTGTACTGACACTTTGAATGCCATTGGAAATGTCCAAACTTATTGGAAAGGATAATTGGTTGTAATATGTTATGAATATGTTAATATGTTGTAATATACTACGAATTGTAAGTTTTTAATCATGAGCCTGAAACGAACCGACAATCTTTGCACTGGAAGAGCCCATCATCACTGGGAACCGAAAAAGCTCGATTTAGCAAATCAAAATTCCACGCAATGATGAAAATTGGGTATTTTTTTCGATATTCAAGGGATTGTGTTCCTTCACTGGGTGCCTGTATATATATATAAAAATCAAACTATTCATCTACATTACTACCTACACGTTCTTGTTGAACTTCGTGAAAGAACAAGGAAGATTCTACCCGCATTGTCGAAGAATAAATCATTCCACATTATCTGTCAAGAAGTTTCTTGGGCAAATACAGCATCTTAGTGTTAGACCATCCGCCTTATTCGATGAATATTGCGTCATTCGACTTCTACCTGTTTCCTAAGGTGAAATCTGAATGAAATTAAGATTTGAATTCTTCGAAGCTGTGAAAGAGAAAGAGTGGCATGCGTCCTGAAGGAACTGATAGAAAAAGACTTGAAGCACTGTTTCGAACAATGGAGGATTCGCATGGAGCATTGAAGGGATAGAAAAGGGGTGTATATTGAAGATGATAATGAGTAAATATGTATGAAGTCAAATAAAATGTTTTATAACGTCACAACAGTCTTGTTGTCTTGTTATTTAACAAGCTCCCCTTATATATATATGTGCATGAACTTTTTTTTCCAAGAGTGCTTCAAGAAATGAACTTATATAAAACCATATTTAGAAAAGGTATATTATAACATAATTTCGCAAGTCATGAATTCATTGCTTACTTTATCAAATGCTTCCATGAATAGAATTTCTCATTTAATCGATTTCCTTTCATAAGAAATTAACAACACAATATTTCTAACTAGTGCATCATTAATTTCAATAACATTTTTTCAAACCCTGGATCAATTAAAAATTTCATACTCATATCACAACGAGTAATATCAAAATAAAAACTTTTTATAAATTCTAAATGGAGTAGTGGTTTTGGTCGCGGACTCGTGACTGGTGGATTTCCTCGAGTCATGGATTCGAGCCTTTTTGTGTCAAAAGACTCTCCTTGTAGCCGGGGCTGATGCACGTTAAAGCTGTCGAGGCTCCAATTCCTTCCGTTGGTGTGACGTGGAAGTGTGGAGAGGGAGGAGGCATCTCAAGTGTTGTCCTCGTCATTTGACCGAGGCTCAGAATTACGAGATCTGTCCCAATAGCATTCGTTTTGCTTCTAGAGCGACATTAATTAAATCAGACTAATCTAAACTGAGTGAAATAAGCACCGAAACTTAATGACATGATAAATTTCATAACTAAGAAATTTTCATGGACTTTTAAAAGAGAGGCGAAGAATAATTTTCATTGGAGATTCGGCAGCATATTTTTTTGGAATAGTTCTCTTTAATTTATTATCATTGGAATCATTGTCATAATCATAAAAGTAAGATTAAAGCCGCCGCCCCCCGAACTGTGAACGTTCAACTATTAATTCAATATTCTAACTCCTACACCTGTACGATCGTTTATTTTAAATGACGAATAGTATTCCATTCTGCTCACCACACTATTACAATCTCCTTTTATAATTGAAAATGTACTGCAAGATGATTAGAACGCAAAATCGTTTCGGCTTGATAAAAAAAGAAAGGGAGTTTAATTTCCACAGGACATTGCAAATTTTCTAAGAAAATATTCTATTTTTTCAATAAAAGGGTTTGATATTCAAATGAAGCCCAAGCTACAACAAAAAGGAAAATGAAGAATAATTTTCCATTATCCTTTTGACATTTGCGTGATCAAAATTCAGGTTGTACTTTGAATTTCATCATCTAGTTCATTAATTTTTCTTGAAAGTGTATACCTCTAACTTCTCATTAAAGAACCACTATAAAAAATCTATAAGTAATGAAAAGAAGAAGGAAAAAGAAACCCAAATAAATTTCCTTTGTTTGATTTCCTTATAACGCCTCGCCTTTCTTGCCTATGTCTAAAGAAAATACTTGAAAAATATTATGGTGCTGCTCTCAAGAACATAACAGTGTACTAAACAGTCCGTCTAGTACAGATTCTTGTGTACTTAATCTGAAGGCATTTTTCCCAGGGGTAATATGTAAAGCCAACACGAATAGGGATCCGTTACTTTATTATCGAGCCTTTCCGCTTTTGTTTAGTCCACCACAAAGGTTATTTTAGGCTTTTACGGTTTTTTTCTCGCCGCTAGTCTGTTTTTCCAAAAAGCTTTAGGACTCGCAAAGCCTCTGAGATTAACATTGATGTGGTTTTCTTACAAAACTGTATACGTATTATCACGAAAAAACGACATTAACTAGCTATCTCTTTAAAAGTATACATTTTTCTGGGATAAAAATCCCTTTTTAGACTTGGATTCAGTATTTTATACATTTGAGTGGTGTGGGTATTAAATAACGAGACTGACGCTGTAAAATTTTTTATTTTGCTGTCACACATATTTACTTATTATCACCTTCAATATAAACCCCTCCTCAATCTCTGCAATGCAATATGCGAATCTTCCAATGTTGGAAACTCCTGAATTTTTCTTCTGTCAGCTCCTTCAAGACGCAAGCCGTTTCTCTTTCACAGTTTCAATGGACTCAAATCTTGTTCCTTTTGATGCAGATTTCATCTTAAGAAACGAATAGATAAAGCATGGCGCAAGATCCGGCAAATAAGGCGGATGGTGTAACACTCGGTTGCTGTTCTTGGCCAGACACCTATTAACAAGCAATGTATAAATGAGCCGGCTCATTGTCTTGGCGGACAAATTTGCCACACGGATTCTTTGTTAATTCCTACAATCTCAGCAACCGCACGAATACCTAATCGCAGGTCAGATCGAACCAGATTACCAATTTTTTCGATATTGCCATCCGTTCTTGACGCGGGAGGACGACTAGTGCGTGAATCATTTTCAACGCCTCCTCAGCCATCTTGAAAACGCTTAAACCACATAAAACTACGCGTTCGAAATAAACATTCATTGCCATACACTTCTTTCAATAATTAGCGAGTTTTTCCGAGTTTAATGTGAAATTTCACAATAATTCGTTACTCTCTTATCCTTTTTCTGGCTAAACAAACAAAAAAATAACTCTAATACGAACAAAGGCTTCGGCTACAGGGATTTGCTTACGAAACGAGTGGCATTGCATTCCAAAGAGAATGCTTCACGCTTAACAGCTGTCGGTTGCTGGCTTTTGGAGCATGCATACTTTTTTTGTAGCTGGGCCAGGCTTATTTTTTAATAGCGACATCTCGTAATTTAAGAACATATCCAAGTATATTTCTTAACTATTTCATATGAAAATTATTTGCCAATAGCTTACATATTTATTGAGAAATTTCAGCCTGTATCTGTCTGATTATATTAAGATTTAAGCACTTTAAATATTTATTCATAAAACATATAGTTTTAATGTAATTTAAACCTGAAGTTTATCAATCTACATCTAATGAAATGCTAATCCGAGAATATTTTTGATAGCCAACATTATTCCACTTAAGTAGAAGGGATGAACAAATTTTCTATGACTTCTCAGCCAGTGAAAAAATGCCTAAATACTTGTAGGGCCGAGATGGTTAAGTGCCGAATTATACAGGAAGTTCTTTATAACAATTTGTATGTGCTGAAACATATTTCGTCTTAGAATTATCAATCAGTTTCTGTTGAATTTTTTAGTCTGAAAATATATGAATCTAAATTTAATTAATAATGTTGTCTGAGCGTATAATAATTTATTAAAGTTCATTTTCTAAACTGCAGATCCTTATTAAATAATAATAATAGAAATATTAATTCTTTCATAAACACAGATCTCTGTTTCAAAAGCAAATCTCTAATACAACACTCCAAATCAATAAGCAAACCTTTCACCCGACACATATTTTTATTACATTCTTCCTGCAAATTTAAAGTTACGAGTGTCAAGAACAGAACTGGAGGCTATAATTTTGATATATTTATTAAGAAAGGGATTAAATTCTGATTTAAATTAATTCAATTAATTAAAAAGTTATTTTAAACAATTTAATTTTACTATATTCTACCTTTAGCAACAAAGACGGATTCATATATATGTCAAAATAGTAATTATACTAATAAAAGATGGATATTAAAGAAATTTCATCCAGGTAGTATAAAAATATTATTTCTTTACTAAAATAATGAAGTTCAAGATATTATTATGCACATTAATTGTTTCAAAATCTTCGCTTCAGAGTTAACTTTAAGAATTTTGTGGAAGTTTATTGATTGAACAAAATAAGAAGTGCATACTGGAATTTTGCCTCAATTTATTTTTCAGTAAATCATACATCTTACCATAAATTTAGAAATAAATTTCTAAGCATAATTTCCAATATTTCTGTTAAAGAGAACAGTGTATTTTTATACTGTATCATTCGAAAGATAAAGTTGAAATCTTGCTTTGAATTTGTCACTGAGGTTAAGTGATCATTTCTGAATAGATCGCAAGCTTGTGACAATTTCAGTTTAAAAATGCTGTAATATTAAGATAATTTACATGCTTAATGTCTGGATGTTATATCTTATATATATACAGACACCTATATATATATATATATATATATATATATAGGATAAAATAATTATATTATTATTAAAAAACATAATAAATAGGAAAACTAAAAAAATGCCAAAATTATATAAGAGAAGAAAACATTTATAGAAATAAGTAAAATAAATGAATAAAAATTGAAATAAAATTTGAAACAAAATAAATAATTTCAATACCCAACAAAATATGTACATTCAGACTGGGGACCGAATCGCGGGCTTAAACATGTTCTAAGGTACCAACCCTCCCCCAATGTATCTTTTTGAATAAAAATTGGATAACTCCAAACTGCAAATTGTAATAAGTTAATCAAAAGGAACAAGAAAATGAAAGGCAAGATACCCCAGTTGCAATTATTTAAAACCAAAATTTTTTAATTATTTTTTTTTGATAAAGGTTTAAGAATTACAAAACATATACCTAAATCCAAGCTTTTAAAAAGTCAATTCAAAACAGGTGGTAAAGCCATACTTTTAGATCCTATGACACATGTTAGTGATTAAGATTTTCAGTGGAAAAGATTTAAGGAAACTTTGAAACTAATATCTCCAATATTTTGCTCTGTTGACAGATATGATGTGAATTTAAATAATAATTAAGTTGAGGAAGAAAAAGCTTCCAAACTGGGAATATTTTATAAACATCTCAAAGTTAATACAATCACAAATAGAAATAAAATTTAAAGGAATACAAAAACCTGAAGTTTAGTTGTTAAAAATATTTTGAATACGTTGAATAAAATATGTGTTTGTAAGTCTACACTATGTAAACATTTCAAGGGATCTTCAGAACTAGATCACTAACAAGCTGTATATATATATATATATATATATATATATATATATATACATTCAGCAATATTGAAAATGGAACATTAAGAAGGAAGCGAGCTACAATCACGAAATTTTGTTGTTGTTGAATGATGTCCAATATGAAAATGATCCAAGTTTATTGCCATTGAACACGACCACACACCCTGTGGTGGCGTTGTAATCAGGAAGTAGATCCTGTATAAACCAGCTCATAGTGTTTAATTCATAAACGTAACAATCACATTCTGACTCTAGGATGCCTTTAGTAAGGGAAGAATGCCTGGTAGACGTGAGAGAAGAAATTTCGCACAGTTAAGCGAGTTTGAAGAGGGCCGGATCTTCGACATGAAAACCGCAAACTGTTCGATGCGCCGTGTTTTTTTTAGGTCGACCATTCGGAGTGTGCCGTCAGAATATGTTAGGAGCAGTGGACACAAAATGGTACACACGTGCGGAAAACAAGGCCTGAAATGAACAGAAAGAAGACCATTCAAGAAGACCGAAGGATCGGCGTTTCCAAGCGTTTGTGGATCCCACAGTGACTTGTTCCTCGATACAATCAGATGTAGGGCCGCCAGTTGTTCTACAAACCATTTCCAGACGCCTTGAAGAATCAAGCACCTTTTTCGAGCACTGCTTTTAATACTGTAACAGTGGTGACTCTGTCTACAATGGTGCCAAGCCAGAGCGACATGGAATGCAACATATTGGCAAAAGATGGTGCTTAGTGATGAATCCCGGTTCGGCTTTGGATATATCCCGTTTCCTT
>BMAW01090388.1:0-13370 GCA_019974015.1 Nephila pilipes | reverse complement strand
AGAAATATGCAATTAGAAATTTTGAGGGAAAATTAAAACGCGAGGAGATGAGTTTGAAAAACAAGAATTAAGCTGAATTGAGCGTCACTAGCGACGCCTGGTGACTAAAAATGTTATGAAACTTAGGAAAATGCAGTTATTATTAAAAAAGTGTATAAATTTTCAAGTTATAAAGATTTTAAAAATTTTGAAAGTGCTCGACAGTATTACGCGAGGTCCATTTGGACCATGGGGCATTGCCACTTATCGATGTGAAGTCCTGAATTTTGAAAATAATCAGGATATCACTAATGCATTACTTCAATGCGCTCGTAGCCTTTTTAGGGCTGGGAAATGAACATATGAATGTTCGAGCGCGGCTCTCGGTCTTTTTTGCGAAGATGCGATTGACGCATCATACGCGGGGAGTTGCTGAAGCAGTGCATTAGGTATTTGAGGGATCCTGATGAAGAAATTTAATGATTGTTTTTTTAATGAACTCTAGAATTGGTTCAATTTTTAGATCTTTATGCAGGACTTCGTTCCGGACAAACCAGGGTGCATTTATCATTTTCCTAAGGTGTGTGTTTTGAAAGACGTGCAGTCGTTTCAAATGGGTGGTTGCAGCGGACGCCCAGATAGGCAATGCATACAACATGATCGGTCTTAAGATCGACTTGTAGAGCAAGATTTTGTGCCTGATCGCCAGCTTGCTCTTACGAGAAATCAAGCGAGTGAGCAAACTGCTCATTCTGATAGCCTTTTGATGGGCATTTCGGATGTGGTGGGCAAAATTTAATTTGGCGTCTAAAATTAACCCTAGGTACTTATATTCAGTGACCCAGGGGACGGGTTGATCAAAAATGGTGACTGCTGGCAAATTGCCAATACACCGTTGTTTCGTAAAGAGGAGGCAAGCGCTTTTAGATGCATTAACTTTAATTTTCCAGTCAATGAGCCAGAGCTGTAAACGAGAAATGTATGTCTGCAATCTTTCAATAATTTTTCGATTGCAGATGTCTTGGGACATAATAGCAGTGTCATCAGCATACGTTGCTAAGTGAATGTTGGCAGCCTTCGGGATGTCATTTACGTACAAAGAAAAAATTCTTGGACTTAAAATCGATCCCTTGGGTACTCCACTAAGGATTGGACGGGGGGAGGAGACTGCGTTTTCGACTCGAACTCTGAAACTGCGAGAGTCAAGGAACGAGTGTATAATTTTGATAAGTTGGTCCGAAATTCCAAGTCGCATCATCTTGGAAATGAGCCCATCATGCCAAATTTTATCAAAAGCTTTGGCAATATCGATAAAAAGCATACCCGTGGCTTTGTTATTGGAAAAGCCTTGTTGGACCGTCTCAGTAACTCTAAGTAACTGTGTTACTGTAGAGCACTTGGGAGCAAAACCATGCTGCTCTGGAATAACAATATTCCTGGAATTGCAGAACTGGTCCAGGCGATTCAAAATAACACATTCATATGCTTTGCTCAGCGAACTGAGTAACGATATGGGGCGATAATTTTGAGGATTCGAATCATCTGAACTAGACTTGAGAATGAAAACCACCACGGCGATCTTCCAAGCCTTAGGGAAGTAGCACTTCTCAATTAAAAAATTAAAGAGCAGCGTGAGAAGAAAAATAAATTGAAGTGGGAGATTCTTAAGAATGCGATTAGAAATTAAATCCAATCCTGGAGCTTTCTTAATTTTGGTGTTATGTATAAAGTCCAAAATTTCGCTAGCCTGGACTGGTTCCAGGTCTAGGCAAGTGGAGGAGGCCAAAAACCTTTGGACTTTTCGCGTAGTATGAGCTGAGAATCTGGGATTCTCGTCTTCATTTGGTTCGAATTGATTTTGAAGGCTATCAGCTATAACTTCCGCCTTTTCAATAGGAGCTACAGCAACACTGCCGAGGGCGCCCTTCAGGGGCGGAATGGTGTGAAAAGGCTTTTTGAGTCGGGAGGTTTCCCTCCAAAGGGTGTTTGTATCAGGCGATAGGCCTTCAATGTGTTTTTCCCATCTTTCCTGGGAAAAGTGTTTAATGTCTCGTTTAATCTCATTACTGAGTGTACGGAGTTCAGATTTAAGAGCCGGATTCCTGCATCTTTGCCAGACTCTCCGTACATAATTTTTGCGACGAATTTTAGTTCTGATTTCTATAGGGAGTCTTAGAGGAGGAAGTTTAAATTTTGGTTTTGAGGCCGTCACAAGTACCTCAGAAATAGTTACACCAATTTTCTCTATAGATTTTTCAATATCTTCATTGCTGGAGGTTTCTGGAATAGGGAGGGGTTTTGAATTTAAAATAAATTTAAAATTCTCCCAATTGGTAGAGAGTTGCTCTGGTAATTTTAAAAATGCAGATTTAGTGTGAAGAGTCAAAATGACCGGTAAATGATCTGAGCTCAGATCATGGATGACTCTTATATCATAATTAAAAGGAATATTTTTAAAGATTGCAAGATCAATAATAGAATCCCTAGCCCCCGGTCGGGACCTAGGGTTAATGTGCGTAGGGGTGTACGGTGCAACAACCCTAGCACCAGGAGTTCTGCTTATAACATTTTTGAGTTTATAGCCAAAATTGTTTGATCTTGAATCGTGCCAATTTTTATGACAGGCATTCATATCTCCAGCAATAATTAAATTTTGACCAGAATTAAGAAGTTTAATAAAATCCTCCTCAGGGAAATGGTGTCGATTGTGGGGGGTGTAGCGAATATAAGCAGAAATTATTCGCGAAGGTGGATAATTATTAGTTTTAATTTCGATAGCAGTTGCATCGATATACTGCAACCTCGGTAAGAGGACTCTGCAATGTTCATAATTATTTTACAGTATATAGCGGTGCCTCCGTCAATACGAGGAGTTAAAGTTATTCTATCGTCTTTGTGAAGACGATAGTTGGCGATCTGGGGTTCGTGCCCCGGTTGGAGCTTTGTTTCTTGAACCAAAAACAGATCAAAATTTTGCTCTGTGACGAAGTTTCTGACTTCGTCAATCTTGGAACGCAGACCATTTGCGTTCCAGAACCCGAGAGAAATGCCGTGCACGTCACGATTGAATTTTAATGTTGGGGTGGGGCGCGGTAAGCGCGCCCGTGCTTAAGTGCGACATAGGCCTCAAAAATAATGCAGGCCTTGTCGTCAGCTGCTGTGACTTGGCGAAGGGCAGGGAGACACTCCCGGAATGCCCGAGCAAAAAGTTACTCGTCTACATTCGCGTCACTGGCGATAGCCATAACAGCTCGGAATATTTCCCCAAAATTTCCGGAGCTGGGGGAAGCCGTAGAATTTTGAACAGGGGCGGTATGAACCATAGTCTGTCCGGATAGGATTTGGGAGTATGATACTTGTGGAGTTGCCTGTCGATAACTCTCGAGAGGACGCTGGCTCTTGGGAGAGTTAAAAATTTTTGGTTTAGGGGCCGAATTTTTATTTTTTAAATTTTTGTTAGAATTTTGATTATTAGAAATTTTGCTATTAAGTTTAGGGCCTGAATTCTTGTCCTTAGGGAATCGGGGGCATTGGCGCCAATTCGCCGCGTGTTCCCCGCCACAGTTTGCACACCTTAGAGGAGTGTCGAAGTCATTGGGGCAGTCCCTAGCTCGGTGAGCCCCTGCGCACTTGACGCATTTAATAGGGAGGTGGCAAACCTCAGAGGAGTGAAATAAACCCTGACACCTCCAGCATTGAGAGGGGCGCTTGTTGCCCCGATAATTCTCAATGCTGATGACTGTTCCGAACATGTCGGTGTAGTTGTAAATTGATTCTCCATTGAGGTTATTTAGAATTTGGAAATATATGAGGGGCATCGGAGCCTTGGTTTGAAATTTACTCAAGCGGGAGATTTTGTGCACAGTAAAACCTGCGCTCTCAATCTCCTGCTTGACTTCTTCAAGGTCGGTAGTCGATGGGAGTCCACGTAAAATTAATTTTAGAGGACGATCTGCCTTCAACATAAATGACATGAACTCCACGCCTTCAGTGCGTAGGAAGTTCGCAAGCTTTCTATATTCCGTCTCATGGTTAATCGTGAGGCGGAGGGCTCAGTTTGCTATATAGCGAAGGCGCTTCGAGCCGAGCGAAGGAGAGGAGTTGCCTCCAATCACCCTTCGGTGTGATGAAAAAAGGAGGAATTTTTGGGCGATTAACAGGAGTGGCGGGGTTCACTGGTTCCCCAGCGTCCTCTTCCTCACTGAGATCAGAAATCTCATTTCCTTTGGTAGTAGAATTAGATGCAAGGGTCATCTGGATCGTGGTCAAAGAATTATAAGTTTTCTTACCCTGTTTGGGTTCAGCATCTGCTGAACGCTTCTTTGATTGGCTCGCTGATTGGGAGGCACCTCCCTGAGCCGGAGCTTTCTCGGAAGCCACACCCACTTCCTGGGTTTTGGCGGGAAAGCGGGCGACATTTTGTTTCGCCGCTTTTTTTGCCCGCTTCTCGGCTTTCTTTTTTGCTGCCTCGATAATTTTGTCGAGTATTGCAGCAGTAGCCGGAAGCTTGAAGATAGGGACATTTAATTTCCCTTTTATGGCAGTTAGCTGCGCGTAGGCAATGCCTAGTTCAGCGTGGGCTTTTGCGAAATCATCGGGCTTCTGAGTAGAAGCTGCGGTTAACTTTTTTGCCCAAAGGGCATATCGATCTCTAAGTTCGATCAGCATACGAACTTCGTCCGAGTGTTCGACGAAGAACCTTTCGGTTTCTTCCGAAGAAACATCCGGATCGAGGCGTGGTGGTGGTAAAACGTTAGCCATTTCGGTCTGATCATTATCATTTGAGACAGTTTCAGCGGTCGCTGATGGAGGAGAATCAACCTCTTTAGAAATCTCCATGGACGCATCCATGGTGAAAGCAATCTACAACTCTCAAAATAACTCTCGAATCACCTGAGGTGAAAAGAGAAAATAAAAACGTAGCAAGAAAAAGGGCTCAGGATTAGTCGTCTGTACTGGACAGAGTCAGCATCCGGAATCTAGAATAGTGTACCTATACAGTTTCCCTTTGGTGGGAAACCAGTAGTTGAGTCGATGCTGCGGGGAAAACTGGTGTGACCATCGCGTGGGAATCTTTACCCAATGTTGTTTTCTGCATTTATAAAATACACATTTTTGAACTGTGCGCCCTCTAGTGGCGAAATTTTGAACTAATTTTTTTTTTTTATTCGCTCAAACAAATTCCCATCCCTTCCTTATGTCGTACACAGAATTTTACAACTTTCTGAACATTAGTTTCGTCTGTAGACAATTTTGAAGTAGGGTCGTTTAATTATGGCCACCCGGTACATTATTCTTTGCATCTTGTATATGTCCAGGGCGTCTTCTCCCCTACGAATTTCAACAATAAAGGTGGGGAGGGGGAATTTTGCTTTAAGTTGCTTTAATTATGCAACTTTTTTGACTTTAATATTTTGGCTTTGAAGGCTTTCTTGAATACCTTGTAAGGGTGCTTCTCTCTCTCTTCCCTCAGTGTGGGGAGGTTGGAAGGAAGACTCGACATTTCTAAAACAATTTATTTACTGCTCAGCTAGAAGTCTATCCTATCTCCCCTCTCATCCTGAAAGCTTATACTATCTTAATTTGCACTTCAGTCTTAATTTGCTTGATCACGTTCTCTTCTTCGGAGGATGCTTTCTAATAAAAATAATTTCTAAGGCCCGAAAATTCCCCAAAAGGACAGTTAGTAAAAAGATCCCGGATAGATCCGTCACAACCTTCTAT
Source organism: Nephila pilipes (assembly GCA_019974015.1). Taxonomy (NCBI): domain Eukaryota; kingdom Metazoa; phylum Arthropoda; class Arachnida; order Araneae; family Nephilidae; genus Nephila; species Nephila pilipes. The sequence continues at coordinate 7,667 of BMAW01090388.1, read as the reverse complement.
TCTGGTGTAAACTGGAAGGCTTTTCACACAAACTTTCAAAGGCCTTTCATGATACCATAAGAGTAACCAAAGGAAGTTATATCGAACACTCGTAAAAAAACCTTTATATTTCAGTTTTGAATTCATGTATTACTTTATCATTCATTATATATTCATGTATATATAATGTATTTATGAAAGTATGGAATTTTAAAATCTGATGAATCATTATGAATAACCCTGTTTATTAAGGAGGAAAATTGAATTTAAAAAAAGCATTGCGTTGCAACTTTGATTTAAGTTCAATAACAAATAATAATACTTGCCCTCAGAGGGAGTTTCAAGTAACTCCAATAAATGAAAATTTATCAATAAAATAAAGAAAGAAAAGTATCAGAACAAAACGTTTTTGAGGACTTAAATTTTTTAAATTAAAATGAAACAATTCATATCAACATATTCAATATTAAATAAAAAATAAATAAATTTTTCCTCTAAGCTATTCTGTGAAATGAATCAGAAAATCATTTCCTTATTTCTTAGTTTAGTTATCTCATAGGTTCAGAATCATTGTGGAATTTTGGTTTGGTTTTATTAACGTCGCACTAGAGGCAACGAGAGGGCTATTAGCGACGGACCTCGTGATTGTGAACGTCGTTCAAGTGACGAGAACTACACCTGTGTTGGCATCTCCTTATCCTAACTCCCACACCACGCCAACGGGAGAACATTGAGTCTAGACAGATTTAACGTGCCTCAGCCAAACCTACTCAGCGAGTCACTCGACGACTCACTACACTCGAGTCACAGCATGTCTGCGACCATGACCACTAGGCTACCGCGGACGTACCATACCGAGACATATAATTCAAAAATAGCTTTCTAAGGATTCATTATAGGTCTAAAAATGGTCATCATATGGTATAAAAAAGGCACAATTTCATTACATAAAGTGAAGTAGTGAGTGAGTGAGTGAGCGATTGTGAGGTTTTATGGCGCAAGAGCCAAGGTAGGCTATGCTGCGCCAAACATTTGTTAAAATGAATTAAAATTTTCAATTCTTAAACAGGAATTCATAGAAAGTATAAATAAACGTTAAAAGTTAAAAACTCAAATTTGGTGTAAAAGGCCAATATGTCTTAAAAAAGCAAATAAGTTATGGTGGGGGGTTTCCCCCACCAAGTCAGATAGGTTTTAAATAGATGATTGAAAAAAAATACGACGATGATGATTAAAAACAGGACACATAATTAAAATGTGATGAATCGTGTAAGGGACATGGCAGGAAGGACACTCGGGAGCACCCTCACCAAATAAAAGATGTCTATGGGTAAATCGAGTATGTCCAACTCGAAGGCGGGTCAATCTGACATCCGCTCTTCGCATTGGACAAACAGGCCATTCTCCAATGATCGGCTTCACCGAGTGTAATTTGTTATTAATCTGTAGATTCCAATATTCCTGCCATGCCTGATTAATGGAATTTAAAATGTGACGTCGTATGTCCTCAAGTGGGACTGCGAGCTGCAGAGGATTCGTTGCCGAACGTGCAGCCGAGTCCGCTTGTTCATTTCCTAAAATACCTACATGACTAGGTATCCAACAGAATTTAATAAGATAACCCCTATTGTACAAATTACAAACAATGTCTGCAATGTCAACCACAATAGGATGACTGCGATCGTCTAGATTGACCAATGTTTCCAGGACGCTTCTGCTGTCAGTATAAATGACGAACTTCCGGGAACTAGATTTTTCGACTAATTTAAGAGCACAGTAAATGGCAACAGCTTCGGCAGTATATATACTGCAGGAAGAGTCGAGCCGGTAACTGTGCCTGATGTCGTTTGAAACGACACCACAGCCGACATATCCAGTTCCTTTCGATCCGTCAGTGTAGAATGGAATAAAATCCACATACTGACTCCGATGGAAAGCAAAGAGGTGTTGGAAAATAATTGGACTAGTGGTGTTCTTGCTGTATGAGGCAAAGGGGTTATGGTAAAGAAACCTTGAGATATTCCAAGGAGGAAATTTAATAAAATTTTGCTGTTGAACAACCAAGTCATGTAGGTTGAGTTCCTGGATGATTTCTTTCACCCTCTCTGAGAAAGGACGGATGAAAGAAGGTCGAGCATCATAAAGTCTCCGTAAAGAAGTACTGATATGAACTGTTTGCAGATGATGAAAATGTATCGATGACATGCGAAAAAAATAATTGAGCGACAATTTCTTGCGGCGTAAGTCCAAAGGTAACTGGTTACAAAGCACACAGAGACTCTGCACAGGTGACGTTCGAAACGCACCACAGCAGATTCTCAGAGCATTATGGTGGACTGGGTCAAGTTTCTGCAAGGTAGTTTTGCAAGCAGACCCGTAGACGATACATCCGTAGTCGATCCGGGACAGAATCACCGACTGATGCACTCGGAGTAGAGAAATTCGATCCGCTCCCCAAGAGGTGTTGGACAACACCTTCAAGATGTTGAGGGATTTCTCACACTTCTTCCGCAGATGTAAAATGTGCGGAAGGAAAGTGAGTTTGCGGTCGAAAATTACTCCGAGGAAGCGGACGTCAGGAATAGATGTATCACGGATGCGTATGTCAGGATCGGGATGCAGACCCCGTTTCCTGCAAAAATGCACGCAACTACTCTTGCTGGCAGAAATACTATGTCCATTCATGTCACACCATGTAACCAAGTTATTAACAGCGGTCTGAAGCCGTCGCTCGATCAGATGCATAGACGATCTTTCGCTAGAAGTCTGCAGATCGTCGACATATAATGATCCGAGAACAGATGGCTGAAGTTTTGAAAGAATTGGTGATAGATGACAAATAAAAAGAGTCGGACTTAAAATACTTCCCTGAGGAACTCCTTCAAATTGAGTAAATGAAGAGGATAAAACATTTCCGACACGAACTCTAAAAGTTCTGCAAGATAAAAACCTTTGAATAAAAAGAGGCAAATTGCCTCTCAGATCATAAGAGTATAAATTGCGAAGAATCCCATACCGCCAAGTACGGTCATATGCCTTTTCGATATCAAAGAAAATAGAAACCAAATGATTATTCCGTACAAAAGCAGAACGAATCTGACTTTCGAGTAGAAGGATGTTATCTACTGTGGATCTTCCTTTACGGAAGCCACTATGAAACGGAGGAATGCATTGATCCCTTTCCATTTGATATACGAGACGGGCATTGACCAAACGTTCTAGCGTCTTACATAAGCAACTCGTCAGAGCGATAGGCCTATAGTGGAGAGGATTCTTTGGATCCTTACCAGGCTTAAGAATAGGAATAACGATTGCTTCCTGCCACTGGCTAGGAAACACATGCTCCCTCCATATTCGGTTGAATAGGTAAAAGAGACTGACAAGTGAATCCTCGCTCAAGTGGCGAAGCATATCGTGTTATTCCATCAGAGCCTGGACTGGTATTGTTGGCCAATGACAGAGCCTTTCTCAATTCCCACATGTCAAAGTCACAGTTATAAGGGAGTGGTTGCCGACACCTGAAGTTAATAGGTGTCTGCTCAGAACGATTCTTAGTCGCTAAAAATGTATCGCTATATGAATCGGAGCTTGACACACTAGCAAAAGAGTGGCCAATGATATTGGCCACTTCGACAGATGAAGAATGCACAGCATTTGCAGTTTCCAGTATCGGGATGGAAAATTCCCGATACAGGGAGTTTGCAGCTTTTACCTTTCTCCATAACTATTGACTTGTGGTAGACGATGTGATGGAAGAGACATACCTGATCCAAGAATCTCTCTGACTATGTCGCCTTACTCTGCGAGCAATTGCCCTTGCCCTTTTAAAGGCTATGAGATTTTCGGTGGTGGGATATCGTCTGAAGATACCCACAATTTCCTTTGTTCCCGGTAGGATGTTTGGCAATCCATGTTCCACCATGATTTACTCATCTTCCGCTTTGAACTTGTACTCTTCGGTATCGCTGCATCAGCAGCGTCCACGATAGAGGTAGTGACAATTCGGACAGAGCTATTAATATCCTGACCTTGAACCATTGTACCAGTAATAACCGCTAGACGTGTGAATAAATCCCAATCTGCCCGGTTGAAGCGGTAAGTGGGGGGATGTAACCGCACCCCACTACCATGAACCTGGGAGACTAGGAGAGGGAAATGATCACTATTATAGAGATCATTTAGAACCTCTAAATTCAGCGACGGTAGCAGTGTCGGTGAACAAATGGCTAGATCAAGGGAATGAAAAGTCCTAGTGGGAGCGTGGAAATACGTTTTCTCATCGGTATTCAGCAGACAAAGACTGTGATCAGAGATCAATCGCTCGATCTGCCGACCGCGAGAATTTGTACCATCATACACCCACTGAGGGCTGTGTCCATTTAAGTCACCTAGCAGAAGGAAGGGAGCAGGTAACTGATCGACTAGGTGGTTCAGATCCGTTTGTGACACATCATCGTTAGGAGGCAGGTAAATGCAGCAAACTGTGATTAATGTGCGGGTATGGATCCGCACAGCCACAGCCTGCAACGATGTGGTCAGTGTAACGTCACTATTGGGAAATTCCTGGGATGCAAAAATACATACACCTCCAGAAGAAGATGATGCGATATCAACATCCCGTCGTATACAGTTATATACTCGAGTTGACATGGTACTCTTCAGGAAAGTCTCTTGAAGAGCAACGCATGCAGGTCGGTGCTTGGATATGATGGACTTGAGATCCTCTAGTCGAGGTCGTAAACCACGGCAGTTCCAGGAAACAAAGACCATTAAATCCTCGCAACTGAAGTGGAGGATCCTGTTTCCAGGACCCCCACGGTATCATAGTGTTCTGTTGATGGGTGGAGATCCACCATATCACCTTCAAGAGAGTCTAAGACTCTAGATTTCTTGCGAGGAATACTCAGCATTGCTGCCTTTTTGAGTTTCATCCTCTGTAAGGCTTTGGATCTGGCCAATGGCCTAGTCCGTAAAGCTCCAGTAGAGGGTACAGGAGTAGAAGTGTGATTGTCAACAGTATTAGTTTGATTGACAGATTTTTGTTTTTGTTTAGATTTAGTACGGCTTTTCGGTACAGTAGGGATTGGTTCGGGAAACTGAGTGGAAACAGATACTTTTGTAATATTAGCAGCTGATGCGTAGCTGTGTCCCTGTACAGGAGTACGAGATGACACTATGCGTCGCGCCTCTGAATATGTTACTTTTTGAAGGATCTTCACTGTTGTTACTTCCTTTTCTTCTGTCCACTTGGGGCAAGATCGAGAATATGACGTGTGTTGGCCTTTGCAATTTACGCATAGCTCCGGTGCCGAACAGGAAGCACTTTCGTGACCTGTCGCTGCACATCGAGAGCAAGTCGCCTGTCCCCGACATGATGTCTGGGAATGCCCGTAGCGCTGACATTTAAAACAACGAAGTGGATTAGGGATGTAAGGACGGATGGGGAGGTGAAGATATGCTGCTTGAATGGATTCCGGTAAGTTAGGGGTTGAGAAGGTCAAAATTAGGTGTTTAGTTTTCAACACCTGACCATCACGTTTTATTGATATTCTTCGAACATTACTTACATGCTGATCTGACAAGTTTTCCAAGATTTCCTCTTCGGATACATTCATTAAATCAAATGAAGACACGACCCCTCGGGAGTAATTTAAATTACCATGAGGTGTTGTCGTGACTTCATAAGGTCCAAGTTTCTGCAATTTTGAGATTAATTGAGCCTGTGTCGAAGAGGAGACTTCAACAAGAAGATCTCCAGAGCGTAACTTCTTAATAGATTTCACAGTACCGATCATACCGGAAATTCCTTTCTAAATTAGAAAAGGTGATACATTTCCAAAATTATCTGTATTACGTTTTACAATGAAAAAATGAAAATTACATATGCTTTGGGAAAAGTCTGGGTTTTGTATTTGTACATTTTCACTTGAAATAGCTTCATGATTTTCAACACGTTCCGTCCATGATGCATTTTGTAGCATTTTTAGCCTTGGGAGCCAAAATCTGATTTTCATTAGTTGTCACCATATTTGCCTTTAGAAAAATAAATTTACACGGATTCATTTCTAGTTCGACAGGGCCCCCGCCAGACCCCGTCTCCCCACCCTTTCCTAACGTGGAAACGAGTAACCTCCGGAGAGATTCGTTCCAGCCGGACAATGTGAACTGCCCCATTACGTGCCCAGGCAGAGGCACAGGTCCAAGGCTGAAGCCAAGGAGGATTTCTCGCAATGGGAGGGAGGTCACACCATCCATCCACACGCAACCAAGGCTCTCCCTCTGGGAACATTTTATAGGATGACGTTCCGAAACTGTAACCGACGGCGCACGCAACTCCTCTCCTCGCACACCCTTCCCCAACCAGGTCGTTTCCAATCACGCCCATGCGGTCTCCCACTAGGTACCTCCGCATGAGGGGTACTGGGGCCCCGTATTGTTAGAGCTAGGCACGCAGGAAATCGGCATTGATACGCCGTGGGCCTTTTAGTGTGTTAGTAGAGACACCACAAAGATTTTTTTTTAAATATTTTTATAGTTTTTTTTACATTTTTAATTTTTATTATTTTTATTTATTTATTTTTTTATTATTTTTTTTTTTTTTCGCAACACAAAAGTTAGCACAAAGAAGAAATTAAACTGTGTTAGAGTAAACTGTTTCCCACCTGATATCATAAAATATCAAGCGGAAAACCCCCCAAAGCAGAACACATGACATAGAAAAAAAGAGGGGGAGAAGAAGGGGGGAAAGATCACTGAGGTACCTCGGGGTTGTGAAGCCCGTACTCATCTCAGGTAGATGAGCCCCCTGAGGGGATAAAGTGAAGTAGATTTTATTCATATACTCATGAAAAAAATACTAAACGAATAACTTTTATACAATACAACATATCAAATTAAAACTATTTTCTTTAAAAAAATTAATCCAATTAATTTTTTTTAATTTAAAGCATTTTGAAATGAATATAAACAGTTAAATTAACATTTCAGATTTCAAAAGTATTTAAGTGTTTGTAGATGTCTGAGTCCAATCTCTACAGCAGGAATCTCAAACCGTACTACCTCAGAGGATCATTCAGTGAGATATAGTAACTGTGATTCCGAACGTGCCTATTCGGGACCACGGTTGTACCGGATTATCGAGTGTCAATAGTTTAGAGAAACCAAAGATAAATCACTCTAGATAAAAATTTAAAATATTCATTTAATGTATTTACCCACATTTGAACCTACGTGTATAGGCGACATAAATATCCGGCAAAGAATTTCGTCATTCTAGCAACTACAAAAAATTAAGTTCAAACATTGAGCATTAATTCAATTGAATATTCTTGTTGTGATTTAAAAGAATATACAGCACAAAAGAAAAAAAAACAATACAGTACAATGATGGTTCAAACAAGTTTGGACAAATTACTCCAGCCACCCGCATATACTTATTAGTTTTATTTAACACTTAAAGGACATTTTACTGTACAATGAACTGTATGTACACAGTTGTAATGTTGAGCAAGCTTGATATGTAACTCGCTAGAAAACAAGAAACTATAGTGAAAAGAAAACTGACAGTTACGATAAACACAGGGTGAAAGCAGTGCTGTGCCACGACTTGGCGGTGCAGATCGAACTTCCTAAGCCACCCGAAAAAAAATTCGATAGAGAACGTCTCGATAGGGACCTGTTTGCGTGTG
>BMAW01090385.1:0-13692 GCA_019974015.1 Nephila pilipes | reverse complement strand
ATATATATATATATATATATATATATGCAGGGAGAGAGAAATATACTGCAATTATTAGGAAAAACATATTTAACAAATATTGACACTGATATATAACGTGTTAAAATCATCTCTAAGGAACTTTCTGTTAATAGAGGCAAATGCTACAGCATTACAAAACTTATAAAAGCGGAAAATTTTGTTGCAGTGTAATGTCCCAGCTTCGCAAGTCATGATTTGTTCCACAAATTTTTTTCAATGTGAATCACAAAGTACACAATCAAATAAACAGAAAGTCAAATCTTTAATTTTATTTTTGTGAAAGAATAACTGAAGCTTAATATGTGTGTTATGAATCGGGAGCAGAACTCATCACGCTTCCGCATCTTAAATTAATATTATAAAATTTTGCGTATCTTATAACTGACCAATTGGATCATGGTTAGTACTAAAATCTGTAGCTGGATCCTATTAAATATCTATTTTCAGACGATCACTTCTCACTAAACATCGAGGAATATATCTTTTTTTCTCAGCGTAAGTACATGTCAAATCTCATTATTCAAACCTTCCGATTTTTCTCCTCTTCTTCTACTACTTTAACATTAAGCCTTTTTCAACTTATTAGATCAATAGAGCATAAGGGACTTATTACATTATTCAGTATAATATATCTTTTTTAATATATTTATATAATATATTTATATAAGTCATGGTTCTTTTACAAACTAAAGTTTCTTAATCAAATAATGTCATAGCAAACCCTTAGAAGGTTAATTGAAGGGAAATACGTCGAAGAACCCATTGCAACTCTTATGTAGATAGGTATCAAGTGAAAAACAGTAAATTTTCTAACTGGTTGTAGAGTAATTAGTGATAACATGTATTTTAAAGATTTATAATCTAGTAAATATAAATTTTCACAACAGAGATTTTTTTACGTAAAGTTATAATTATTACTAAGGAATAACAGAGATATCTTCATAAAATTTATATGCATGTTAATTGATCCTTAAGTACATAATAATATAAATTACAGTTATTAATGTTGATTTCCTTGGTTTCAGAAAGCCACTGATTGAATTATCGTACATTTTTTAATTATTATTTTGGGGTATTGTGAAGTTTTAATTTTTACTTAAATAACTGAGATGGAAATTTAATTTTTATTTATTATACTTAAGATCTCTCTACATAGAATCTATCCAGAGTTATACATTTCTCTCTGTGTTTCTTGATTCTTCGAAGGTCGTAATTGTAGAATTCAGTGGATTGAACTCTATATTTTCTCCATTCTTCCGGTATCCATCAATATTCAGCATTTTTAAACCAAACAAATAAATGTGAATAGCTGTTATTTACATACTTCCATACTTCGGTTTCCATCAATCTATGGCTTCCTGAAACCAAAAAAAAAAATCAACTTTAAGTTAACAGACTACATTTAAAACATGATTTTAAGCTAAAATTATTAGCTTTCCCAAATGTCTTTTGCTTTTAGTCTACGATAAGTAGAAACGAAATTATAACAATTTAAAAATTACATTATAGCTGTCAACTAAACAGCAAGCACCAATTGCTTTTTCTAGAAAATGTGATTATTTAAAAATGTTGCTTACTCAAAACATGATTTTTCAAAATGTTTTGGAGATGTAAAATTAGAGATGGAAAATTAGATAGAGTAAAATTAGAGATGTAAAATTTGGAGATGTCTGTGTAAAATTTGAACTGCATTTTATTTTAACTATTGTTAAGCTATGAAGTAATGATATAGTTTTAAATTTGATGCTTTTTTTTTATTTAAATGTGTTTTTGTGCGTGATATTTGTAAATTTCCTAAAAACTAAACCAAAATATTCAAGATAATCTTAAAACTTTTTCACATTTTAATATATTTTGTGGATATTTGTTTATTGTGTTAATCTAAGTCATAAATGTATATTGCATGAATTACATTTCGATTACTGCAGCAGAATTTTGTATGGAATGTTTTGCACATTTGGGTCAAATTCCCCCGAATTTCTCCTTAAATTTATTAATTTACTATACTTTGTTTAACAGATGTAGTATTTTTGATCTTTTAAAATGATTTTGAGTTATAATCTTCGTAAAATTTGATGAAAATTTATTTAAATATCCTTTTTATATATATAAAAAAATTGCTTTAAACGTATTTTGATTAAATGACTGTATTAATTTACAACATTATGTACATAAGAATCAATTAACATGCAGAAAATATTTTGTACAGATATCTCTGCTGTTTCTTAGTAATAATTAATACTTAGAGATACTCCCTCGTAAATTTGGCTTTAAATCGTTTGTAACCCAAATCACAGTACTTTCCAAACTCGGGATTTGCTTTACAAAAACCATCGTGAAGGGAAGCTAAACATCCTTCTTGCTACAAAAGATAGGCATAATGTATGATGGTGAGCCTCGAAACGCATCATTTTTCAAGCTCTTGACAACGAATGTTGACAATGATGAACAGTGTTGGGAGAAAAATTATAAATTTGACTCCCGGAAGAAGAAAAAATGATCCCATAATGCGATTAAGATAAGTATACCGATATCGCATGAACTTTAACAAGGATATTTAACTTCTTTTCAAGGGGGAAAAGAAAGACAAAATAGAAATTTTAGATTGTACTTAAGATTTTATAAAGTTAGTTTTAAACTTTACGAATATATTTCAAAACCGATTATTTTAGTATAAGAAATGTCTTGTGGGTTTATGTAATAAAGTATAATAACGATTCAATGTTAAACTCTCATATTTCTAAGTTGCTTATAGTATCAATCTTTGTTACATAATGAAATGCAATTCAAATTTTCAAAGGAGGTTCTGTTTTGTTACCAAAATAGATCTTTAGGTTGGAAACTGGATAAAGCATTGTTTCAAACTTTTTAGAAAGAAAAAAGTAGTTTAAGGCATTACAAAAAAATTCGATTGCTGATACATTGTGATTGGCTATTGCGATGCTTACTTCATAATTTGAAGCTTGAATATTAGAAATTATTTATACATTTCTACTTTTGCATTTATTCTTCTTAAATTTTAAATTACATACATTTATGTTTACTCTTATAATTACCATAAAGCTTCTTTTAATAATCATTGAATCTTAACAAAATGTTTAATATCCCCTCCCCATCTATTTTTTGGGATAAGTTTTATTGAATAATTTATATTGATATTTCTAGCTGTACTAATTTTTAAAAAAGAATATCGTTAACCTCTATTATAGTTGTTACTCGAAATAACTTTGGAATGCAACGATTCAAACTTAGGATATTATCTTGTTTCATAAGAATATTTAATAAACACTTCCATTCGCAATTATTGTTGGGTTTAATGAGATCTCTGAAACTATTTAAATGATATGAAATGAAACTATTTAAAAGTCCATATTTGAAAAGGCTATTGGCCAAATTTTTAGGCAAACCTCGGAATTAAATAAACGGAAAAAAATAAATCCTCTGAAAGTTTTTTTTAAAACACTTGATCTATATTTGAGGAGCGTGAGATAAAATTAATAAAACTTCCAATGTAATTACCTTGACAAGGACATGTGATGTTTATTAACGTAGCTCTGAGAAGCATCATGAAAGCAACTGGCAGAAATTCTCAAGGATCCCAGGCTCACTCAAGGGGTTTAGAGATACAAACCATACTCCCGGGAGAAAATCACCCCCGCACTTAGCATTTATTGACAAAAAAAAAAAAAAAAAAAAAAAAAAAAAACCCGTAAGATATTATATAATTTTGAAAATTTAAGAGTAAATAAAAACTTATAATGTGTTTACAGAGCAACACATGTGTGGCGGCTTCCTAAGTCATTTTTTGACTTCATTTTGACTGCGGAGCTGTAAGGAGATTTGAAGAAAAGGAGCAAACGATCTTTTCTTCACTCACTTAAGTTTTAAATTTGTAAATGTTAAGCTTGAAATAAATGAGTAGCTCTTTGCTTCTTAAAAAAAGTAAATATTACGAAAAAATCGTTTGCTTAAAATGATTATGGAAGATATTTGCTCCTGTGCAATTGGCAACAAAAACATTATTAATATGTGTTGTTCTATAAATTATTCAATCGGTCTACTGTTGTAATGATTAAAGATGTTTCTGCTTGCATTAAAATAAGTATTATTTGAATTCTCCAACATTCGAAGTTTCTTTTACGTGGAGTTTAGTCCATTTTCGGCGTGGCTAATTAATTTAATGGAACAGTTGTGTGCAGCTAAAGTGAAATGTTAATGTAACAGCTCTCCGGAACGACAGAAAAGTTGCTTGCATTCCGCACACCTTCTGAAAGGAAATTATGGGGAATTGACGGCTTTATCAACACACTCCTCCCCCATACATGTATATAGCTGGAATAAAAATCAACATTAGGACTTTTTCTTGCAGAAATAAGACGTATAATAAGTCGATTTATATTTGGTTAAATGGCACAATATAAATATCATCCACCAACTCGTGAAAGAAAATGAAGTATTAGACAAATACACGCACGCGCTCACTCACGCACGCACGCACACACACACACACGCACACACGCACACACACACACACACACACACACACACACATATATATATATAATTATAAGTACACAGTAAGGAAAATTGAAAATTTAGAAATGTAATCAAATATTGAAAAAATTATGAATTTTTTTGAGTAATTTTACGAGGCATAATAATACAGAATTTCAGCTTTAAACGAAATTTAGGATTCTGACACAAGGACTTCAGCCAGATAGGTGATGCTGCTTCAACAGGACAATTTAATTGAAAACTTTTGATAAAAAGGCAAGAGAAAATGTAGTAGTCAGCATTTACAACAGAGTCTCATGAACATAAATTTGTATTTTTCAAATTGAAACGATTTAAATAATCAAACAAAGGGACCCGTGAGCAGTAAAGAAGCCAATAATAAAACCTGAATTGGAATAAAAATTCCAATTTAGACTGGGAATATAGGACTGAACCCGAATACCGGTATTTCCAGTTGACCACCAGAACTCTCAGTCAGAATGAAGTTATTACCTGGTCGGAGGGCTATTGGTGATGGACCTTGTAATTTTGATCCTCGGGCAAGTGATGAGGGCGAAACCCGAGCTGGTAACACCCTCTCTAAACATCCATACTACACAAACAGAAGGATCTAGAGCTTCCACATATTTAAGCCCCATCAACCTCGCTATAATGCGGGGCTTAGGTATTATTAGGGCTCGATTGGTAGATTGGTTTCATTTACGTTGTATTAGAAGTAATATGAAGGCTATTGACGACGAACCTCGTAATTTTGAATTTCAGTCAATTTTCCTGAGCTGGAACCTGAGGACGATATCTGATTTGGAACTTCTATTATCTAGCCTCCACACCACGCCAATAGGAGGACTTCGAACTTGGACAGATTTAACGTGCATCAGCCCCGGCTACATGGAGGGTCTTTAGTGGCATCAAGACAGGAACCCACGACTTGACGAAAACCTCCAGATTCGGGAGTCTGCGACATTGGATACTAGGCTATCTCGGCTAAGTCAGGGCTCGAACCCACGACTCTGCGAAAACGACAACGGCCGCGAGTCAGCGACTATTTTTTCAGGTTATCATGGGCACCTTGACAAGAGAAAAGATTATTGTCGCAGAATATAGTAATCTATCAATTCTTTAAATGAAAATTGTAGGCCGTAAATGTACAATTACGGTTGTGTTATAAAAATATCAGGGTAAATACTTCTATTTGTGTTTTAATTTTTATCAATGAATTCACAAGAAAAGGAATTCTTTATGTAAATTGATTGGTTCATTTGAATGAATATAATTTTAAATTAGTATAAAGAGAGGATGAACGAAGATAATGGATATCTTAATTTTTTAAACCGTGGTCAAGTGAGAAGGACAACATCTGAGCAGGCAACCCTAATCTTTTAACTTTCAAGCAATACTTAGGAATAATTGATGGCTAAATTTTAATTAACGTGCATTAATCCGCATGATTGGTTTTAATGGAACCAGGTCTCGAACTCGCGAAAAAATGCGAAGTTTACAGAAATGTAGGATAATATCAGCGTTCATTCTAATAAGATTTTGTGGGAAAGTGTTCTCTCTCTGCATTTCTTTGAATCTCTATTAAATTCTCATGTGCCGCTTTGTTTATTTATATATTATTTATTAATTACAGAAGGAATTAAACATTATTAATGTGTGTGTGTTTGTAAGAAAAGAAATGTTATTACTTAAAGGAAAATTGTTTCTTGTGTAAATTATTTTTTTTTTTTAGTTTCGCTCATCGTTATAAACAAAGTTATGCTTGTTACTAAAGGAAATCAATCGCCTTTTATTTTCAATTTTTGCTTCCCGTCCTTTTTCAGAACTGGGAAAAATTCAAATATTTAATTTTTTCTTCCCTTAGATGGTGACTAATTCATATAATATAAGCATTCATGCTTTAGGAGGCAAGAACATGTTGGATTCTTTCGGAAGCAAATTGTTTTTAATGAGTTTGCAATTATAGCCATGTTCATTAATAATTTAATTAAATTATGCAACATTTGATATACGCTTAACTAAAATGCTACAAATATTTTAAAACTCAATTATAGAAGTACCCAAATACTCTGTAAAACTACTTTTCTCCCCCGAGTATACAGAAAAAAAAAAAATTAAAATATAATTGTTTCAAATGTTTTGAAGATTGTATTGTAAAACTGGCATAAATAACCGCACCATTATTTTTTCAAAATTTATTTAATTTGATTCTATTTTGTGTTCTTATTTTCATGCGAATAATTATGGTACAGTTTAGAAGCTAAAGAAAACCATATTCTTAAATGAAAATTTTCTTTTTAGTATCCAAAATTTTAAGAGTACATTTCCGAAGTCAAGTTCAATTGTCTTATAATAAATCATTATATATTTGATTGTATTGGTTATTATCGCTACATCTTCCAGGTCGTAAAAAAAATTTAAACAATCGATTTTACGGCACAATTTTGTTACAATTGCCTGAAAATGCATTCACCCTTAAACTCGAAACTAACTAACTTTGTTTAATTGATATACATTTAAATAAAAACCAGAGCTGCAAAAGAAAAAAAAAACCTTTCACCGGAACTTCGATAAAAACAAACATTTTTCGATTCACATTCGCGCTTTTATAACTCCTTTCCTCTAGTTACCGTAGCAACTCGAGACTTCATCCGAAAATTTCATCGTCTCTTAATCTTCGGACAACAGCAGCTCCCCCAAGCGGGCACCAACTCCAGGCAATCCCCCTTCACCGGAACAGTTTGGCTTCACGGCTCCGTCGGCGCGCTAATCATTTGTTTGCGGTTCAGAAAAAAAGGGCCCACAAAACAATGCAAGCAGCCCTCTCGCTGCAAAAATACTGGAGACACATTGGAGGGGAAAAAGACCTTGCAGCCCCAGTTAAGTAATGTTTTGCAAAATGGTTTTTGCTTGTTGCGTTTGCAAAAAATCGAGTTCGCGAAAATATGCGCTTTTGGTGTTTTTTTAAGTATTTAAAAACTACTTATGACTTTAGTGTGGAGTAGGTAATATTATTTCCTACAATATTTATGCAGAATTTCTATTGTGCAAAGAAAAAAATGGAACTTGGTTAGATATCTTTATCGAGTTAAATATCGTTAGTTAACTTTTGTACATTTATTATTGTTGCATAAATTTAGAATTTTAATCGTTAAAGAAATGAAAGTAGTTTTGAGCTTAATTCTAGAGTTTTTCGATAGCAGCATCTAAAAGTGCGTAAAACACTTTTACTACAGCATCCAAGAAACTATTTCATTATTTGAATCTTAGTCTTTTCTGGTGATAGAACTTACCATGGCGCAAGAAAAAAATGGAATATAAACTTGTCGGTGAAAGTTATTAAAAGAATTTTTCCTGTATTGGATGAAGAAATATGAAAATAATGGAAATGATTTTCGGATAAATAAAATTTACCAGCTCCGTTTAAAAAAAGTATATTAATGTACAAATCAATCACGTAAAGAAAAATAAACTATTTATGATTTCGTGGTTGGAAAGACTCAATTCGGCTTCTTTTTTCAAATATTCTAAGACATTTATTCAAGGCTACCTAGGAAAAAACTGATACTTTTCATTACTATATCTGTAACTCGTTTGTGTAGAATATGCTAAGTATTTGACTTTATAGAGTTTTTAAAAAGTTAAGGAAAATATAGAAACTAGATGACTATAAAGCGATTGAAAAGTAATTGTTGAATTAAACTACTTTTTGTATTTAAACAAAGAGTAACTGTTGTTTATCACATTTACTATAAATTGATGTTTTTTTAAACTTATTCAAGAATTTATCTATATAATGCTGTTAAATAATCTAGTTGTATTAAATATAGTTAAGTATATATAAATATTTAAGAACATGTATTATAAAGGTAAATAATTAATGTTAATTTCCTGTAAGAGCATAGCTTGTAAGTCTGTTGTAGTTTCAATTGCACGAGGTGAATTCTAACCAAACTTAATTAGCCTTTTGAAACAATATAATGTATTAGGATATTTAATTCATGAAGTAAGGATTTATGTACTTTATATAGCAATCCAGACCGACTGCCGTTTAGAAAGAATAAAAAATACGAAATATATTATAATTATTTATATTATGGAATTCTTCATCCTCTTTAATGATACATTGTACACGTATCGTTAATACAAACTTTAAAACATTTCGGCTACATTTTAGAATGATATGAGATAGACAAATCATATCTGTGAAGAAGCGCCGAATAGAAAGCATTTGGGAAAAAATAGACTCCATATTTCGTTTTTAAAAATGTATAAATATTTGTGATTCTAAGCAAACAGTGAAAAAGACGCCGCATTTACAAATTTATCATTTTTCTAACAAACATTGATAAGCATTAGAGTAAGCCGGGAACTTATCTCGTTCGCTACACGATTTACTCGAACTTTACTTTAAAAAATTCCGACTTACCTCTGGAAATCAGAAACGCTTGACTTTTACAAAACAGGAAGGTGTCGAAGAAAGAAAGGAGCTAAAATTACAATACTTCGAGATGGTTTCAGAGAAGAGCTCTCGACACCAATGGCTGGAGCATCCCTTTTTATGACTCTCAAGGCTTTCTTAGACAGCTCTTCATAGCACCTGTGTCTGGAAATCGCGTGGGAGTTCTCCAATATGATTGGTCAGCGATCCGTGGACGCGCAGTCTAAGATCACTTTGGATGGGACGAAGTTGGAGGATAACACCCACGTACATGTAGAACCCATATCCAGGGGATTCAGGTGAGATTAATTCTTCATTCTGATTTGAAATTTTTAAATTTAAAGTTTGTTTGGTGTATGTTCGTAAAATCGATTTATGTGTAATAATTTAAAAATGAATTCATGTTGAGCGTTAAGTGAGTTTACTTTAAAAAAAATGAATTTTAAATGTGTTCATTTGATATATAGTGCAAAATATTACACAGTAACATTTCAAGAAACATTTAAATATTTACTTAAAACTTTTAAGCCTTAAGTTTTTAAATTAAATTGAAAATAAATAAAAATGTGGAACAAAGATGTTTTATTTTAGTAGCGATATCTCTAAATTAAATATAAATAAAATTATAAAAAGTTCTATGTAAAGTTTTGCAAAGAACAGATTTAGACACCCAATGTACTCTTTCTTTTTATAATTATTATTAAATTACTCAATTAAATATAAGAATTGAAGTACACGATGAAATATCGAGAAATGGACAATAGCAAACTTTTTTGATATTAAAATATAAAAAAAATGATAAAATATATTAAATTGAATATACTTAAACTAAATGTAATTAAAATTAAAGCAAACGCTAAATTTTTAAAATGAATACTTTATCAGCTGCATGTAATTAAATTTAAACTAAATGATAAATTATTGTATTGAATATATTGAGCTAAATATAATTAAAATTGAAGCAACCGATAAAAAATTGAAAATTGATCTGGTACCCGGAAAGTGATCCAACTAAAACAATAGCCCCATGGGTGGCTAAAAACAAAAAAAAATGTTCCATGAAAAGTTTTGCATGGAACAGATTTAGCCATCAAAAATATTAACATTTTTAAAAAACTATTTATTAAATTAATCAATTAAATATAAAAATAATAGCTAAATGATAAGGTAATTATTGAATTACACAATTAAGTATTAGAATTAAAGCCAAAGATCAAATATCGAAGTGGACAATAACATTCTTTTGAAATATAGAAATTAAAGCAAACATTAAGTTACTAAACTGAGTCTACTTTAAGCTAAATACAATTATTGCTGCCGTAAAATGAAATCAAGTCACGTGTATTTCCCACTTTATTTCGAAAAGGGGTTGGTGACCAATTTATATATTACCTAAAGCAATAGCCCCTTTGGTAGCTAATTAATGATTATTTAATGTTATAGGGCAGTGTAGTACAGGGGAAAAAGGAAGGGATGAAGTTTTATTTTTTAACTTTAAACTTAACTAGTAAATTTAATTTTTAAATTTAAAAATATACTAACTGAATTTCTATTATTAAATCAGTTGAAGCAAATAATAGTAATTAATTATTTTTATTATCAAAGAATTTTTCACTGATGGAAAAAAAAAGAAATTCTGAAATGCTTCTGCTTTTATATAGTTTTAGAATGATAATTTATATAAATTTAAGATCTGAAATTAAATTCCTTGTTACTTTACTTAATTATTTAAATACTTCCTTTAACAAATTATTTGAATTTAAATATTAATTATTAATATTCAATGGTTCTATACTTTTCGTAATTAATTATTAACAATGCTCATTTTCTCTTCCATTTTTTTTTTTTTTTCTCTTTTTTCAACCATTTGATTTGCTTGCACAAAATCAAAATTTGATTTCATATTTTTATTCTTTTCAAAATTAATTATTATCATTACTTCCTCTTTCGTTTTTTTCTCTTTTTGAATGTCCTTGTAAATATCTATACAAAAAGAAAGAAAGAAACAGACATGAAATTTCACTCGAACTTTATGTTAGATAATGATCTATATAAAACGAAACGAATCCTTACTGGATTTATTTTGCATCGGATAAGTAGATCTCGAGAAAACGGAAATGCATCTTTCCCCCTCCCATGCAGTTTATTTCCAGAATACTTCTTAAGAGAAGTTCATGTGAATACTTCAGTATTGAAATTGAGTAAATACATAAGGAAATGTAGTCAAAGCATTAGTTTTGAATTTGTTATGTTTTGAATAAATGTCAAATTTCTCATTTTTTGACAAAGTATGAACCGTGATGTTTCTTCTCTAAGCTTCATTATATTTCTATAAATGTAATAAAGAAATTTCAGTAATTTATTTCGCATAATGTAAAAAAATAGTCCTATGTGATTGTTTATTAACATTCCACTGAGAAGCAACATAAGAGCTATTGACGACTGACCTCGTCATTTTGAGCCTGGTCAAGTGATGCAGACGACACCTGAGCTAGTACTTCCCTCTCCCAACTTCCACACCACGCCAATGGAGGACTTGGGACCTCGACAAGATTTAACATGCATCAGCTTCGCACTAAGCTACCCCTGCAACATAAAGTAAGCCTAAGTACAGTCGTGAAACAAGGGCACTCTTTATAACTTTCGAAATTCTCATTTCATCAGGACAAAACTATAATCAATGTTAATTGAACAAGGGGAACTAAATTACTAAATTACTATTTGAATTATTTAACTTTTTTAACATAACTCATTAACTAATAAGAACGAATTTTTCAGTTATAGAAATCGGCTCTTTTCAAAATTAGATAAAGAAATTTTTAAGTAGCCTAATCATTAATTCCAGAGATATTCAGGAAAAAAGTTTTTTTGGGGGCTATATACTAGTTACTTCTCGCAAACACGCTGGCGTGAATCATGATATTTTATCCGTTTTTTAATTACATGTTTTAGTGTTTGATAGTTAATATTGAAAAACTGGGATACGGCGCCTTAAAATTCTACTATTTTTGATCATAAATTCAAAATCGAACATTTCAAAACTAATGGAGAGAACTGAAAGATATTTTCGATGCAAGGATTTCATGAAGTTAAGAATTCAAACAACATATAAAAATTTAGGCTTGTTACAATTTACTTTTCTTCGTGACTGTGTTGAATAGTTCATATTTTTCATAATAAAAATTATATTTTCAAACATATTTTGTTTCTAGAATAGCAAAAAATATTTATTGCTTGGTACAAAATGCTTTAAAACATGTTTAATAAAAATTTTTACTGTCAATACTTTGAGACACTCATCCACATTAATTGATCTATATTTTAAGCTTTCATAGCTCATAAACTTTTCTGCAGAAGTTTGCGATATTTGACATTAAGGCTAAATTTAAGATACGAAATAAAATACTCGAAAAATTATGGATTCAATAATTGAAAAATTCTTTCAGTTAATTAATTGATCCATTTGCACCATAATTTAGTTTCTTTTGATCCATTGACATTTATTATAATTTTGTATGGATGGACTGAAATTTATTAAAGTGGCTAAGGTTGGCTTATTTGCTTCACCATTGTACAAAGATTTTTTTTAAAAAAATGTATATCCAACTTTTACTAAGCTTTTAATTATTAATATCTCAAAATTTGGCTATGCAAAGCGTTTTTGAAGTTGGCCTTTAGTTGTAGACAGTGTTTTTTTTATATAGGGGTTTGGGGACAATTAATTTAATGCTTAAACTATAGTCTATAAAATTTTGCCAGTACATTATAACGATGTAGGGTGCTATTTGATATTCATATTTGTAAAATGTGCGTATATTTATGTTAGTTTGTAAGCAGCAATCTATGCTATTGTTGTATAACTCCGACACATATAATTAAAATATGGTGCAAAAAATTGTGAATCTATTTAGAAATAACTTATTATAAACAATTTTTTGAAAACTTTCTTTTATAGTTTTGGAAAATTGTATTACAGTATTCAAAATATATAAAATAATGTTAAAAAAACATGTCGATCTCATTCTAAAAATAAAAAAATGCAGTTAAAGTTTTTAATTTATTTGATTCTTGTGGCATTGTTTTCTGTCAGAAATAGAAAAATAAAAATATTTCCAAAAAGAGAACAGATTTCTCATTGAATTCAATCTTAATAACTAAAAAGGAGAGGAATAAATATAGTTCCTATTTTTAAAAAATTATTCATGTAAGAAGCAAAACTATTATTATTATGTCCATGAAAATCTTAAGAAATTTGTATTAAATCTACTTTGAACTTTTCTGTAATATTCAATTAATTTTTTTTTAATTATAGTTACTTTTGAAAATTTTCTGTATTAGAAATTAGACAGTTAAGGTTTCACAGTCCCTCAGAAAGCAGAAAGGTTCTTAAAGGCACATATATAAAAAAAAACATGCGCATTTCTACTGGGAGTACTAATTCATCTTGTTACAGAAATCAATATTTTTATGAAAAGAACTTATCAAATTATAAATAAAAAAAAAAAGGAAAAAGCGAGCGAGAATACTACCACCAGTAGATCATAGTGGTAAAGATGCTATTATATAGGCATCGAAACTTAAAAAAAATTGTATTCATTTAACACTAGAACCCTAAACATTCGTCTAGAAGACTAGCGACCACTGACAGTTTTATAAAATTAAGGCAGGCACACACACACACACACACACACACACATGTATTTATATTTATATAT
>BMAW01090384.1:65374-123669 GCA_019974015.1 Nephila pilipes | reverse complement strand
GGACCAGAAACAGCTGAGTTATCGAGGTTGGAGTAAAGTCGTTTTGTAGTTTGTTTAAAAAATGGAAAAAACCGAGTTTCGTGTTCTGATAAAACATTGTTTTTTAATGGGTAAAAACACCGTGCAAGCGAAACAATGGATTGAAAAATGTTACCCGGACTCTTGTCCATCAAAAGCAACGATTTGTCGGTGGTTTGCCGAGTTTAAACGTGGTCGTACCGACACAAATGACGCGGAACGCTCGGGTAGACCTGTGGAAGCCGTTACACCGGAAAATGTGAGTGAAGTGACAAAAATTATAATGAAAGATCGTAAAGTGAAGCTCCGTGAGATTGCTGAGATGACACAGATATCATATGGAAGTGTATTTACTGAAAAAGGTTTTTTGAAGTGAAGTGAAAAAGGTTTTTTCCAAGTGGGTGCCGCGATTGCTTTCGATGGAACAAAAACAGCAACGAGTCGATTCAGAAAGCTGTTTATCATTATTTATCATCGCAACAAAAAAGATTTCGCGAAAAAAAAAAAAAAAGATTTGAAAAAGCGTTGAACGATTGTATCACCCTTAAAAGGTGATTAACAAAAGGTGTTATGTTGATGAATAAAAAAAAAATTTGCAAAAAAAATGTTGTTTTCAATGTTAGACTCGGGAGTTATTGATCGATGTGTTATATACAGTTTGTCAGGCGTGAGCGCTACTCCTTAAGAAGTCGCCATTTTAGTATTTTTCAAAATCCCGCTATGTTTTGGAGCTAAATTACACTTTCACCAACCGGGCGAATCCAAACTAATTTATTTCTATCGCTAAATATGTACGTTTCCTATTTTCAATCTGCACGAAATTTCACATAAAGAGCCCCATCGCCAAAATCTTGCCAATCCTCCATCAGCGCTTCATTATTAAATTATTTGGTATTTTTCCATTTTGCACGCACAAATCTCACCAAGTAAACTTAATTGGTGACAATACACAGTAAACATAAGAAAAAATATATTGCGTTTGGCGTCGGTCATATCATTTTTGGCCATAAAGTCGCCAAAAATAACATAACCGATGGATAAGAGTAGATTAACGGATGAAAATTACATTTTGGATAAGACTTCCGTAAAATCCGTTCTAAGTGAGCGCCTACATCTCAGAATGAGTAACTGTACCAAATTTCAAGTCAATCGGTTGTATAGTCTTTGAGATCTCGTGATGAGTCAGTCAGTGGTATTTCGCTTACATATATATAGATTCGATTTGTAAATTCCTACCAAAACATTGTAAATAGTCAGTGGTAATGTATTGTACAGCAACAGAAATCCGTTGTTTACGATGTCATAAATCTGTTGGAAATAATGGGACATATACTTTATCTTTTGCAAATCCCCAAAGGAAGAAATCGCTAGGGGTCATATCAGGTGACTTAGGTGACCAACTGTATAACAGGTCAATTGAAAAGTCCCCGGTCTACCATAGTGAAACACATTTTTTTTTATTCAACATAATTCCCTTCAAGGGTGATACACTGATTATAGCGACCCTCCAACTTTTCGATACCATTTTTGTAGTACGACCTGTCCTTTGCTTCAAAAAAGGCCTCAGTTTCAGCGATCACCTCTTCATTCGACGAAAATTTCTTCCCAGCGAGCATTCTTTTGAGATCTGAGAACAGGAAATAGTCGCTGGCGCCAGATCTGGAGAATACGGTGGATGAGGAAGCAATTCGAAGCCCAATTCATGGATTTTTGCCATCGTTTTCACTGACTTGTGACACGGTGCATTGTCTTGGTGAAGCAGCACTTTCTTTTTCTTCAAATGCGGCCGTTTTTCGGCGATTTCGTCCTTCAAACGGTCCAATAACGCTATGTAATAGTCGCTGTTGATGGTCCTTCCTCTTTCAAGGTAGTCAATGAAAATTATTCCATGCGCATCCCAAAATACAGACGCCATAACCTTGCCAGCCGACTGTTGCGTTTTCCCACGCTTTGGAGCAGGTTCATCGTGTGCAGTCCACTCGGATGACTGACGATTGGACTTCGGAATGAAATGATGGATCCATGTTTCATCCATTGTCACATATCGACGTAAAAACTCGGGTTTATTACGCTTGATCATCTTCAAACACTGCTCCGAATCATCAACTCGTCGTTGTTTTTGGTCAAAAGTGAGCTCGCGCGGCACCCACTTTGCACAGAGCTTTCTCATACCCAAATATTCGAGAATGATATGGTGTACACGTTCAGTTGATATCTTTCGAGTGTCTGCTATTTCATTCAATTTCAATTGACGGTCATTCAAAATCATTTTGTGGATTTTTTTAATGTTTTCGTCGGTAACAACCTCTTTTGGGCGTCTACTGCGTTCACCGTTTTCGGTACTCATTTCACCACGTTTAAACTTAGCATACCAATCCCTGAAGGTTGATTTTCCTGGGGCAGTGTCCGGAAACTCGGCATCAAGCCAAGTTTTTGCTTCAACTGTATTTTTTCCCTTCAAAAAGCAATATTTAATCAACACGCGAAATTCCTTTTTATCCATTTTTTTCACAATAACAAAAATTGCTTCACTCAAAATGCTATAATTCACAAACTAATGATCCGACAGCTGTCAAATTTTTTCAAGCATTTTTTGAGGGTTAGAGCTAACTAAAAAACATATGGATTTAATTCTAGTAGAGCCATCTATTTGTCAGGCCGGGGACTTTTCAATTGACCTGTTAACATGAAATCATCTGGTCCACTGCGATCGATCCATCGATGAGGTAGCTACATGAAAGCTTCTAAAACAGCTTTTGTCAAATAGCTTCACAAAGAACACACGAAGGTCATCTATTGTTCACAATATACGTGTTCCACATTTTTACATTCTTTTAACGAATTATATATCATTCTGTTATGTGTCGTTTATTTATGAAAATATGGAAATTTGAAATAGAATTATTCATTTTGAACAATAATGTATTATGTTTGATGTCAGTTTATAATGAAATGTTCAGAGGGCGAAAAAAATGAAAAATATTAAAGCTGTTCGCATAATTTCAATAAATTATTGGTGTTGATAAAAAAAAATTATGTTTTATATTTTGAAACTGTCCGTTCATACAAATTAAAGCAATCGGTTTAAAATACCACATATTTACTTAACAGCAGTTTGTTCAGAATAAAAATAAAATTCACATTATTTTGTGGGGGAAAAAAACTCTTTTAGGAAGCGATTTCAGATCAAATTTATTGCTTGACACGACATCATTTATTTCCACAAAAATGCCAACATTTTTATCTTATCACAACAATCATAAGGATATCAAATAATGCTTCTTCCACATACGAAGCATTGTTATTGATAAGACTGACTAAAATACGGCCTACAGATTAAGTTTCCTTGAATTTGTTACGCTAAATATTTTCACACACAAGACAAAAAGGAAGTGCTCCGAAATATGAGAAACACTTCAGCCATCCCATTGGTAGATGTTAGAATTCTGCTAACATTCATGATATTCCACGTGGTTACTATTATATCTATTTTCAAACATAAATATATTTTATCGAATTTGGCTATTAAATGACAACTAGCTTTTTCATTAGCATACAACATTTATTATATTGATTTCCTCGAATTCGTTTGAAATTAATTTAAAATTTATCTGCTAAAAATAAGAATTTTATGCATCTGGAAAAAGGTTCATTCTTACGAATACATAAAAATTTATTATTCTTGAAGAAATATTCTCCCTTTTTATCAACCGTAACTTTTTTCGCAACTTCGTTGCGGTCGTAAATCTCTTTATTTGGCGTTCTTTTTAGCATTAAAATCGAGCATTGTTCTCTGTATTATGTATATCAGAATAACAGAAAAAAAAATTATTATTGAAAAAACGTCCCATGTAAAAATACATATTCATTCAGGTTACTTAAAGCGATTAAAATACCCATTAGCTTTGTATAAAAACGGCTTTAAAAAATTGTTTTCCAGATGCGTGTTACCTTGTAACAAACAAATAAAAAGTTACATCCTTAAATGAGAAAGCTTTTAAATTCAACTAAAACAGAAAATGAAAAAAGTACCGTATGCAGATTTACTCCCAGCTGTTATGTCAATCTTTTGTAATGACACACATCTACAAAATGTAGGCAAAGTAAATGTGCTCGCTAAATGCTAAAGCAACTGCGACAAGGTCGAGTTCGGATCCAGATTATGACATACAGTTACATTTACGTTATTGCATTTATGTAAACGAGTATAAAGCAAAAATAAGAAAAAAAATTGTAAATGAGATATTTAAGAAAACTCTTACATTTAAAAATTTCTCATGAGAAATCGAATCAAAATCGGTTAAAATAAAGTATAATGTGCAGGTTGGCAATTTTTGGTAACTTGAAAATAGGCTACCTCACTGTCTTAATGGTTACAAAAGACTGTATCTTAAGGTTTGCCAGACGAAAAACAATTCTTAATGATTAAAAACAATCACCAAACTTGGCATGCGTTCTATGCTTTATTCCAGCCAATAAGTTCAAACGGTATGTTATATTAACCCAATCAACATAAACTTTTATCAGCTACCTCTTTTTTACATCATTTTAATAAAGGAATCGAAGGAATGAAAAGGAATCGAAGTTGACGAATGGCTATTTCAATAGAATTCTAAACTATGCTCTTTGGAAATTAAGTTTCATTATTCAGAGAGTCGACGCAAATGCTACTAATCTACCGGTTACAGCCCACGCGTCAAATAACATAGACCCGCCATCTCAATAGAAACAACCGATAACATCAGATGGAAACTGATCAAATCGAAACTTCAATACAACAGGGAGGAAATGTATGTCAATTACAGTAATGGCTGTAAAAACTACCATCTCCAAAATATAGTCCTGAATGCTCGTCTTCATATCATCACGATGATGCTGGAAAGGGAGTATGCAGTGGCTCTCTTCAAAAATGACGTCAGTAGTTAAAAGTATTTCAATAACTGGTCCGAAAGGCAAATCCCTTTTTGCCTGATTGATAAGAAAAGTGCAAAAAGTGACAGGAAAATTTTTCTTCGGATCCAAAGATCGAAAGTTTGAAACGCCGCCGTCACTCAAGGCCACCTTTCCATCACCACCACGGAGTACAAAACATAGCTCCCACAGAATACCCTTTTCCTCCAAAAAAACACACTTTATCACTAATGAAGAGGAAATGCAGATCGCAAGCATTTGAAAAAAGTCTCACACGCGAACTTCAGAAATGTTCGCTATTTAAAGATGTCTTCATCTTATATCATTGGTTCTCAACTGGGTCGATACCGCCTACCGGTGACTATGAAGAGATCTAAGGGGACATTTTTGAAGGTTCGAAGCAAATGTTGGGGGCGTAGCGAGCCGATTGCCCCTCCCTTGATCCTTACTAGTAAGAACGCGCTGAAAAGCTAGATGATTTCTAAAAACTATCTAACTCAAGTTTCAACAAATAGTTTTAAATCTCTTTTAAGCAAAATCAGTTCGCATTCAAAGCAGTTATTGGTATATTACAGCACTGTTCCCAATACCTTCGAGAGCAATGCATGAATGAGTCTCAGCACGCGCAGAAAGTCAAACTGTTTATTCTTATCTCGATCAACACAAAACTTGTAAAGTCTCCCTCTCCTTATTTAGCTCTACGGACATCAAAAAGCTTAATTAAATAGTCAATACATTCACAATATCCAATTGAAAAAACGTCAGAAAAACACAAACGCAATTTGTTACATTTTTTTTCACATATTATAAAAAATTGCTTTCTCTGAATCAACCCTCTGCATCGCTGAAAACTAGTTTGAAAAAAAAAAGTTTTGGCTAACAAACACACCTGATGCGAGTGAGGCCCTCTTGAATACTTAAGTTTCGACTCCTCTTTCCATTTACTCTACTAGGAGTCTTTTCTAACTGATTTTAACAATACAGCAATTCACTTCAATTCTACTTCTAACTTACTAACATCTACCGACTGAGCACTATCTACAATCCCCTATTCCTTTCAATTCTATTAGACTAATATATCTCAATCCTTAATTAAATCCATTCACTTCTTACCTTCCTCTAATTTGCCTAGATCCCGTTTCATTTGGTTGGAAAGGAATTGGAGTTTCCTTCAATTCAAATAACAAAAAGGCCCTAAAATTAGTGAAGAGAAAAACATAAACGACCCGACGCCACAAGCTTATATTTACAAGTTTTCTCAATTCATGAAAAGGTCAGGCTTCCGTTGACGCGCCACCTAGCGTGCGAAAGAGTAGTATTATTACACTAAGTTCAGTCTTTTCACGAATGATATATTGCTTTTTAAATGTATGTAAATTAGTCACACTTTGAACAATACACCAATATGTTACTATCTTTTAAAAAAGTAATTTTAAAAATATGTCCTTGTTTTTCAATACAATCTACTTCACCAAAGAGAGGCGCCAACGAATCACTGTTTGAAAAATTTGGAAAAGTTGATTTTTTCTATCTCATCAAAGTTTTCACGAAGCTTCAATTAAACATCGGAAGCCAACATAAGATTCTTCGGGGGCTCCTCCTTATCCTAAGCACAGGACCAGTCTCTACTCTCCAAACTTCCACTCCACGTCAACTAAATGACTTTGAGCTCTGACAGATTCAATCAGCCCCGCTGTACGATGGGTCTTTAAATAGAATCCAGATTCCAACCCAAGACCCTACGATTCGACAGAGAACGACCGTCCCCCAAAACTGCTCAAATTCATCGTCGTTCATGACTGTTCATTTCAACGAAACGTGTTAACTATTATGAAGACTCATTTGTAAGAAGCCAATCAATTTTGTGATTTTTATCCAATAAATTATAGAAGATAAAAAAAAAGCGCGCCAGCGAAATTAAAGGCCGTGTTCTCATTCTGTTACTAAACTCGACAATAGCATAAGCTATTTAATAAAAAGTGATGGCTACCACTACATTCCGCAAAAATATGTTAACTCTTTTTTTTCTTTAATGTTACTGTCAGTTATTTCGTACTTTAATTTTGAAACTATATATTAGATCGTAACAAATGATTAATGATTTATTTTAAGAGGATTTTGTTGGCTTATTTATGAAACAGTTTGCTATACACATTGCATCGAAGAATTTTCCAAGACTGACGCTGGATCTCACCCTACAGCTGCGCCACCTGTGTTATCGCGCATGCGTGATAAACCTCGATCATCTGCTGGAATATTGCCAAAAATTCTTACCTGAAAAGGTACGTCTATTTGTTCGAGAAAGCTGCAATTAAATTCAATAGAAAACTTGATAAAAGTGTCTCAGAAATATCAGATTGCTGAAGCAAGCTTAAGGTAATTTTCGTTTATGTAGATCAAATATTTTCCCGCGGGACAAACATTTTTTGAACGTTAAAGATAAACTAGAAGATGATAAGCATATACCAGAAGACCAAGTTCATTTAAGGTACTAGAGATTGTTCAAAAAGAGCGTGTTTGTTTGGAAGTAATTGCTGGGCGTCTCTGAGGATGATGAAGAGATGTTTTGAATATCAACAATGAAATGATTCGAAACAACCTGCGTGAAGATTTGGGCAAAACAAAAGTCAATGCACAATTGTTCCACACACTTAAGGCATTTAACAAAAATCAATGAGAAGTACATTGCACAGGCATCATTTCAGCTTCTGGAAATGATCCAAACTTCTTGAAATCAGTAGTTACAAGGGATGAAACTCTATGCTTTCAATACGATCCTAGAACAAAGAGACAAAATGTGGATTGGCAGTCAAAAAAAAAAAAAAAACAACACCGCAAACCGATAAAGAAAAGTTCTTTTCAAAATCAAAACAATGCTTATTGCTTACTTAGAGTAATATCCGCTAACAGTTCGTCCCACCTGGACAAACAATTTCTGGCAATTCCAAACAATTCCAGTATTATTTAACTGTTTTGCGAGTGAAGCGTTTAGTGACCGGAATTCGTCGCATTCGTTCAGAATATTGGGATGAAAACAGTTTTCTGCTTGATAATGCAAACTAAGTCACTAAATGTTTGTTGATTTTCGGCCCAAAGTAAAGTCTGTGTGCTATATCATTCATCGTTTTCGCCCGATTTAGTTCCTGCGATTTCTCTTCATTCCCAAAACTTAAAATGAAGTTAAAAGGGTGCAATTTTGATGATATTTTGACCATACAAAAAGTTCCAACTCGCAATTTGAGAACTGGAACGGACCTTTGAATCATTATTAAATCACTGAGACAAGTGTATTGTAGTTGAGGGGGTTGTGAATGAAAAACCACAAAGCGTAATAGTTTTTATTTCTATTTTACACAGCCAGCCTCGAAGATTCTTTAACGTGTTGATTGTTAATGTTTTAAACGTGTTTTATAGCATTTCCTGCAAATTCGTAGTTGTTATATCATGGAACACTCGTGATGATATTAAAAAAAAAAAAAAAAACAAGGGGGGTGAAACATGTGCAGATTTGGGGAAAAGCATACAAATTTGGAGTTTTCTTTTAACTCTTCAAACAAGAAAATTTATTTATGCTAGTGAAATCTTTTTTAGTTCCTTATTTGCTTTAAAGAAACTGAGACGCCTTCGACAAAGATAATGGGCTTATTTTACTCAAACGTTTAACATAAAAATCTGAGGATTACTTACAGTAATTTCAGTTAGATATTTACATGTTGTTGTGTGGACATAAATAATTATGCAAGAGTAGTTAGTAATGAAAAGCAGTATTTACATTTGTATAAGTGTCGTGTACACTTACATTTAGATTCATCTTGTGTAAATCCTACTGCATTTATAACTTTAAGAATTGTCAGAGAACTTATAAAGGTTGCATTCCATACACTGAACGTAAAACAAAAATTAATAAAATCAAAACTTGTAAAAAGTTTTGATTTTGGAAATCTTATCTTGTGGTATTAGGAAAACTTATAAAAGTTTTGATTTATTTGAGTCAAATGTCCATGATTTTTATATAAATATGGCGTAATACTTAAAATTTATGAGTGTTTATTAGAAAAAATTACATTCACTGTAAGGAAATAATTTAATTTCACAAATTGGAAATGTGATTGCTTATTAACGTCGCATTGAGAAGCAACACTAGGTCTTTTGGCGACGGACCTCGTAATTTTGAACCTCGGTCAAGTGACGAGGACGACATCTGAGTTGGCACCTTCTCTCAAAATTTCCACACCACGCTTATAGGAGGATTTGGAGCCTCGACCAGATTTAACGAGCATCAGCCCCGCTATGCGGCGGGTCTCTTGAGGTATTAGGATTCGAACCCGAGACTCAACGAAAACAACGCCGGTGCCAAATCCGCGACCATTACCACTCAATCAATCACTTGGTCAATTAATGTGGAAACTACAGCATCATGGTTAAAATAAATTGAAAGGGAAATGCACCAGAATCTTAAAAAAAAAAACACACATTTTGAGATTAAACGCAAATATTTTTTACTTATGGCTCAGTACATTTGATTACAATTAAAAAATTCAGTTTTAGGACGTTATAATAATTGAATTTTCGTAAATATATACCTGCGGTTTCAATGAATTGTAACAGCAAAATCCAAAAATGTAAGTTTCTAGCATTTTCGTCACAAGGTGTCTTCACGATATATGCAAAAATCAATATGTGCAAAAATTAATTAAAAAGGAAGTTGGGTAGATTAAAAAAAGATTTATCAAGGAACAAAAATCAAAGATTAAAGTACAGAAAAATATTTCCATGACCCTTTATACAAGAACACTAAAAAAAAAAATGTTCACTGAATGATAAAAATACATCCATTACGATAACGCTAAAAAAATATTTTTTTTATCACGAATCTGTACGATAGATACAAAATTGATTTCGGTTTTAATGAGTTATTTACAAAAACAACTCATTAAAACCTAAATCAATTTTAGCGAAATAAATAAACAGCTATATTAAAAATAATTATGGGAAAACTTCTAAAGGTTGATAAATTAAAATAGTCAATAATGTGCGTGCGATGTTTGCTTCTGATGAATATCATTTTGCACCTAAAATACGTTTCTTTAAGTATATTTCTTTTCGAATGTTTTTCTTTTGAGTTGAGTTATCGTTATTCTGAAGCTACGCGAAGTCTCTCTCAGAAATAAAACTCGAAAATTTGTTCAAGAAATGGTTATTGCAAATTATATACATCATATTCACAAAATATCCACACCACTCAATGTGAGAGCTTCCAGGCCCATCTAAAGTTACTGGCACATGTCCCCATTTTTTGCACAACGATTCTTTCTTGGAATAGAGGATTCGAACGTTTTCGGTTTTATGTGTTGTTGGTAGCAACCTTGACCATCTGTGCCATTTTGATTTATTTGGGTATTTGTTAATGTTGATTTTTCAATATTATATTGTTTACAGAAAGTAATAGAAGAATGAATGTTAAGTAATAAGAAATAATTCTTTTGTATGGACAGTAGTCTCAAACATCGTCGGGTTTTTATTGTTGCACTTGTTGCGCGCAACCTTAAGCTTCTGTGTTACTCTGGTTTTTCCAAGATCCCACAGTCGATAATATTAAGGCTCCCGTCTATCGGCAATTTTGATTTCGTGGACATAATGTTAATCATATGGAATTTCTACTACTGCTCTCAAATCTTTTCTATTTGATTTATTTGAATGGGATAAAGTGCATCTGAAAGAGCAAAAAATAATCAAGATTTCTGCGCAATTATATTCCCCCCCCCCAATTTTTAAAAATATTTTTACGTCTATTTTAATGATTCGTTTATGAGTTTTCCGGTCTTTGAAAAATATTTTAAGATATTTTTAAAAATTGGAGGGGAAAAAAAAAAATTCCTCAGAAGCCTTCATTATTTATTTATTTATTTATTTTGCTCTTTCATATGCACTTAATTGCAATCAAATAGATCAAATAGTACAGATTTGAGAACAAAAGTAGAAATTCCATAGGATTAACATTATGTCCAGGAAATCAAAATTGCTGATAGACGGGAGCCTTAAGGGAATGAAAGTAAAGGTGAAAAAAAAATTATTTGAGGAAAAGGAAACTCGCACTTCGTCGATTTGTTGCTGTTGCACGCAACCTGGGTTTGTTTTGCGTTTTATTGACATCACACTAGAAGCAACACGAAAGCAATTTGACGGACCTCGTAATTTTGTACTTCGGTCAAATGACGAGGACGACACCTGAGCTGGTACCCCTTCTCCTAACTTCCACACCACGCCAATAGAAGGATTTGGGGCCCCGACAGATTTACACGAATCAGCCCCAGCAACACAGCGGGTCTTTGGTGGCATCAAGGCCCGAACCCGCAACTCGACGAAAACCGCTGGCCACGAGTACGCGACCTTGATTACTAGGCTACAGCGGCCACTGCACACAACCTTTAGTACCTGCGGTACTCTGAATTAATGCGAATTTTTTCAAAGTCCTGTTTTAAGCAGTAATACGAATGTGAAAAAATTATTGTAAAGGTTATAAAAAAATTCTTTGGTTGAATGAGGAATCGAACATCCCGTCGTGTTTTTTGTTGCTGTTGAGCGCAACCATCAGTGCTACTATGTTATTTGCTTTCCTAGTCCACCATTTATATCATTAGACGAAGGAATGTAAAGGTAATATAAAAATAAACGAATACTGAATAGAAATGTTTATTTATTTTAATGTACGTCTATCACTAAGAACATCAAGCGATCTTATACGAACAGTAAAAAAAAACCTATGCTTTTTACTTATAAATGTCAAATTAAATAACATAAAATCCAAATCACAGATGATATAAGATTGGAAAGTCAAAGAAAGAAACTCCCAGTAATAGAAGATTAAATATGAAAGTAATAAAAATTTAACAACTCAGAAAAATATTTTTTCGTATAGCTATAACAGACAATATCAAGCGATGAAAAGACCCAATTTAAAAAATAATAATAACAGTAGATGAATAATTCTTGTCCTTTACACAGTAGGAAATCAATGGTAATGTAATAGAACATAAATCACTGATATCATAGGATTGAAAAATTACAGGAAAGAATTCCAGTAATAAGAATGAATGTAAAGATAATGAAAAATAAACGAATAAAAAGTTATATTTATTTTTTTTATACACGCCATTCACAGGAAATATCAAGTGATGAAAAGAACTTATGCTAACAATAAAAAATAATCCATGTTTTTCAGACGTTTGAATAGCAGTACAGAATCTATTATAAACTCAGGAAAATTACGCAAATTTTTTTTTAAAAAAAAGTTTTAATAATGCCATAAATATTTCTTTAAAAAAAAAGCTCTTAATTCTTCTTCCATTCACCCTCATTTTTACTCGATTTCTTAAAAATAATATAAATAATTGTCCATAAGTTCTAAGCAATATTTTCGTATGCAATACTCGTAAAAATATAACAAATTATTTCATCATAATAAATACGTGCAAAACTAGAGAAGCTAATATATAACTTAAAAATCATTCATTGATAATGTATAAATAAAGTGTAATTTTTATAATAATTCAAACTGGATTAATTGCTTATTACCATCGCACTGAGAAGCAACACTAGGGTGTGTGGGTGACGGTTCTCTCTCCTCGGTCAAGTGACAAGGACGACACCTTAGCTGGTGCCTCCCTCTCAAAACTTCCACACTACCCCAATATGAAGACTGCGGACTTCAACAGATTTAACGTGAATCAGCTTCGCTACACGGCTGGTTTTTTGTGGCATCAAAGCCAGAACCCACGACCCGGTGAAAAACGCCGGCTGTGAGTCCGTAACCATGGCTACTAAGATGCTGCGGCCACAGTTAAAATTGGAAGTGTTTCCCGGACAATTTTCAAGCGACTTTCTTGTACTCATTTAGAATTAGTGGTATGAATTATTAAGTGGAACAATGGTTCAGAAAAATCTGGAGTTAAAAAAAATTCTAGTATTTATGTGTAACTCTCATAAATGACCTTGAGATTATTTTCCGAAAGTCTCAAAAATGGCGTCATTTTTTCTAAAAAATCAGTTTAAAACTGAAAGCTTCTTTTCCAGCAGAAAAGATTTAAATGAGTGAGTGAAAGTGAAGTTTAATGGGGAGCAAGAACCAGATGTGTCTATGCTGCGCCAAACAAGATGTAACTGTGGTCTAGATATTTGAAAAAATAAATGGGAAATAAAGATAAAAAGTTTGACAAGAAGGGTCGAAAACAGAGAATGATCGCTATAGTAACCCAGAGACTAAAGACAAAAAAAGATTTAGATTTAAAAAAAAAAAAAAAAAAAGATTTTAGGGTTTACTGTCTTTTACTAAAGACAGTAAACCCTAAAGGAAAGAAAAAAGATCACTGGAATGCTTCAGGGTCATGATTCCCAAAAGAAAGCAAACCCCTGATATAATCCTCAGTGCAGAGTGTTCGGCTATACCCCTGACATTGGGTACTCATTTTATTCGTCTCTTACGACATGCATGAGCTACAGTAGGACTATTCTTTCACTCCCGGGTGCAGAACACTTAAAAACTCTTTGAGGAACTATCTAACATTATTTATGTATGGATTTTCTATTATAAAAACCAAAATTAAAATTTCCGTTTTATATAATTTGAGCTGCATGTTTGAAGTATGAAAAATGTGCCACGAGGTTCGTGGCGGCGAATACGGATTAGAAGGGGGGGGGGGGCAAAAAATATACAACAAAAATAACGGAGGGGGCATAAGGGGGGTGTTGCAAAATGGTAAGTTTTCGACGCTTTTTGAGTTAATTTGGACAGAGAAGTGGACAGTTTATACCGACTTCACAGATATTTATTTATTAGAAATTTTGAAGAATACCATACAATATAGCTTTTACCAAGGGAATAATATTGTGCATGTATTATGATTTAATAGAAATATTTAAATATTTCGAGGAATCAAAAATGATCGGTGATGCTTTCATTTTATATTGTATGACGTCTAAATAAACACCAAAAAACTATAATTTACTCGATGCCGTCCAATGAGAACAGAGGTTTTATACGAAACGAGTAGCCCCGACGCAGGAGAGTATAATATCCGTGAAGTGATGCATGCATTGCTATTGGTTGGTTTTATTAACGTTGCACTAGAAGCAACACTAGGGCCATTGGCAACGGACCTAGTAATTTTGAACTTTCTGTCAAGTGACGAGGACTGCACCTGAACTGGAACTCCCTCTCCTAACTTCCACACCAAGCTAACGGTTGACTTAGAGCCACAACAGATTTAACGTGCATCAGCCTCGGCTACACGGCGGGACTTTAGCGGCATCAAGGCTCGAATCTACGACTCGACGGAAACCGCCAGCCACGAGTCCGCTGCCTTATCCACTAGGCTACCGCGGCCACTGCACGCAACCTTAAGCACCTGCGGTTCTTTGCCATAACCACGATGCATGCATTGCATTTTGTGCGCGTTTCGCTGAGTGCACTTTTTAATAATCAAAGAAACGAAAGTTAATTGATGAAAAAAAGACAGTAGTATTTAAACAAATATTCCATTTATGATTCCTAGTTTTCGGCAGCTAAAATGGAATAAAAATTGAGTATTTCCTCTAAAGGGGGGGGGGCCACTCCAAAACCTTTAAGGAAGTCTCAGGACTTAAAGAATCATTTTTTAAAAAAAATGTAAACAATCAATAAGACAAACCAGAAGCGTAACTTTCTTATTATGTAATATTCATATATATTACATTCATTTTCTTATTTTCATGTAATTGTAAAGGAATATTAAGAAACTGCAATGAAATATACATTGGACACTTTGTCAAAATTACGAAAATTAATATTTTAACTGCGAGTAGGATTCTGAAGTACAACATTGAACAAAATTTATAAAAGTAATGTAATTTAGTAGGAAAAAAACAATGTTCAATTTGGAAGTTATGTATATTTTTTTAAAAAAAAAGTTTAGAGAAATTTTTTTTGAAAAAAAGTATAATTTTAAAAATAATGACATTTAAAAAAAATCTAGTTAAAATTCACATAAAAATTTTTTCTGTTAATAATTTGCCAAAAACTGTATAATGTGTATAAATCATAAAGAAACTTATTTTGATCATGTGAATGAAATTTTAAACATGTGATTAATAGTTCAGATAAATAAGGCGCGCAAGCTACGAATTTGTTTGTTTTGAGAAAGTTGGAAATAAACAAACAAAAAAAAAAAAGCTAAACAAAAGTTTTATTTTTTCTTGATCACTATGGAAATAATGATAATACCATTAAATTTTTGACACCCAAATGTCCAAATCACATGGGGCTCGAACATATATTTTTTCAAGAAATCGAAATGTTGAAGTTTAAAGAATCCCTAGATCCCTTAATCGCCGTAACAGGTGTGATCGTTCTGATCAAAACGAAAGTGATTTAATTAGATTATCAATTAATATGCGCAGTTACAATGCAAAAATAAATAACAAATATTTAAACATCTGCATTTAAATATTGCATAAATCTCTGATCCATGTATAAAATGCTATGAATTTATTTTAGATTTGAAATTGAAGTCCACTTACGAAAACGGCGATTGCTATAATATATCTCCTCCTCTTGTACCAAGGTGCCGGTGAGTTCCCGGGAATGCTGAGATAGTCCCCGTCCCCCGGTAGCATCTCTCGCTGGAACATTTCCATGTTTCTCAATCACCGGTCATCCTTCACATGAAAACGTGAATTTTTTTTTTTTTTCTTTCCTTTCCTTTATCTGTGAAGATGGTGTTGACACTGCACCGTCTGTCCGCCGAGTGAAGGAGATGGGTTGAAAAAGCACGCAGCTGTGTTTACTAATTCCCGCTGTATGACGGATTATTCCCTCTCTTAGGGAAAAACGACAGCCTGATTTCCATAGTGGTTGAATGACAATCTCTTTCGTGCTTACCACACTTGCACTTTCGATTTCTGATAAATTTTTTTTTTTTTAAATCGTGGGGTTTTACAATTTCCACTCTTGAAATGTTAATCACTTTTCAGCAATTATTAAATCAAAGTGCAATTAGAAAATGCTTTTATGAACTGCATACAAATTAGAATTGAATTACGTAAATAATGAATTGGCAACTGTGTAACTTTTATCCAACTACAAAATGAATAAAATATCTGAAAAAACTAATATTTCTTCATATATGTTTGATATTCTGGTATTTGTCAGTTTATTTCTTATTTACTTCACTTTATTTTAGAATTTAATATAATTTTTTCATATATGGTTAAATTTGAATACTTTATTTTAGCCACCCAAGGGACTGTTGTTTTAGTTGGATCACTTCTGGTGTACCATACCACTTTTCAATTTTTTTACCGTTTGCTTCAATTTTAATATTTAGTTTAAATATATATTCAATTTAATAATTTACCGTTTGCTTTAATTATAATATTGGAAAAGTTTACTGTTGCCCATTTCTCGATATTTCATTGTTTACTTTAATTTTTATATTTAATTAAGTAATTTAATAACAATTATCAAAAAAAAAAAACCGCACCTTGAGTGTCTAAGTATGTTCTTTGCAAACAACTTTTTGAATTTCTTAAATTTATTTTTCTGATTACAATGTTAAATTTCTTTATTTTTATGGTTTGGTATCATGTTTCAATTTTTAATTATTGGAACAACTTACGAAAATGTTTAGCATATTTTCCCTCCAAGCATTCCAAATTAATGAAAAGGGAAAAAAGAAGAAAACTTTAAAGTATTTAGAGAGCAATAAAAGGAAAACGAAACCTCCAAAATTACTTAAAATCTATTTAATTAGTTCTTATTCTGGATAATTTTAGAATTATTCTCTTCGAATAATTTTGGAAAATACATCTATCGATATGTTTAAAGAAACATTTAATTTTATAACGGATTTGGTTTCGATACAACAAAAACTTTCAGACAAATTTTAAGCGCTCTTTGTTTTTATTTTTTAAAAAAAGGCAAGCGCTTTTTATTACACTTGTTACTCTTCTTCGAATTAAAAATTGTTGATAAAGTATCAAAAAAAAAAAAAAAAAAAAAAAAAAAAAAAAAAACATTGCTGATATATATATATAGGGGGTTAATAACAGGCGTCGAATTTTAGATTCCATGCGTTACAATTAGTTTTTTTTTTTAAAAAAATTAATTACATTATATTTTCTTATAAGACACCGAGTGCTTTGTTAAAATAGGTTTATAGACTAAAATATCTCATCGCAGTCAGGATAATTCAAGTTAATTTAAAAAATTGCTCAATAACTAAACTAAAAAATTACAATTTGGTTTGGTTTTATTAATGTCGCACTAGAAGCGACACAAGGTCTGTTGTCGACAGACCTTGTAATCTTGAACCTAGATCAAGTGACGAGGACGAAACCTGAGAGGTTATCTCCCTCATCCAATTTCCACTTCACGCCTACGGGGGGTATTCCCCCCCTCGACAAATTTAATGTGCCGAAACACGGAGAGTCTTTAGTGGCATCAAGGTTCGAACCGACGAAAACCGCTGGCAGCGAATCCGAGACCATGAACTCTAGGATATCGCGGCCTCTCAAAAATTAGAAAGTAGTGGTTGTAGCCAAGTAGTCATAATCGTGATATCGCGATTATTGTTGCTTCCGTCGAGTGGGTTCAATTCTTAATTTTATTTAAGACCCACAGTCCAGCGGGGTTGAGGAATGTGAGATTTGTCGTAGCTTCAAATCCTCACATTGAAGTGGTGTAAAAGTGGGTGCGAACAGGAGAGTCGTCCTCGTCACTTGACAAACCGTGAGTAATCTTCGTGGTGCTTCTTAATACGAAGTTAATGAATAATCACTCACATTCAGAAAATGGATTCGATTTCTTATTAATGTCCAGGTTGATCGATCTTTTATTAACGTCGCATTTAGAAACAGCACGATGGTTTTCAGCGACGGACCTAATAATTTTGAACCGTGGTCAAGTGAGGAAAGCAATTCCCCAGTTCCCCCCCCCGTATTCTACCTTCCACTTCATCACAATGTGAAGATTTTGAGCCGTGATATATTCAAGAACTATCTTCCAGCTACACAAAGGTTTTTTTAGTGGTACCAGGACACGAACCATCGATTCGACTTCAACAACGCCTGCCACGAGATTGCGACCATGACCACTCTGCGATTTCCTATGATGATTTAGTGCGTTAGGGGCACAAATTTCTTGTCTTTTCTTTCCCTAGCTTCATAACACGAGCTACTTCCGTCATGCCTGCCAGTGCTCATGCCATTGAAGACCCGTCGTAATGCGGAGCTATTGCACATTAAATCAATTGAAGCTCAAGAACTCACGTGGGGATGAAATGGAAGTTGGGAGTGTCCTCTCAGACGAGGTCCTCATTACTTGACCATGGTTCATTCACAGTTGCGATGTCGGACACCAGTAGCAATCGCATTGCTTCCAAGAGTGACGTTGATAAAACAAAAAACCTGAATATGGGTTCATTGCAGTAAGCAAAGGCTTATTTTGTGTCATGACTTATTAACGGCCCACTCAGAAGCGACACGAGGACTATTGCCAACTGACCTCGTCATTTGGAACCTCGATCAGGTGACAAGGAACCATTCTCTCTCGAACTTCAACACCATGTCAACGGGAGGACTTGAAGTCTCGACTGATTTAACGTGCAACAGCCCCGCTTCCCGGTGGGTCTTTAGCGACATCAAGACTCGACGAAAATTGACGGGCGAAAGTCTGCAACTATGACCACTAGGCTACCAAGGCCAGGTACTTATCTAAGTTTAGTTTTTATAAACATCACACTAGAAGCAACACGAGGGCTATTGGCGACGGACCTCGTAATGTTGAACTTCGGTCAATTGACGAGGACAACACCTGGGCTGGCACCCCTCTCCTAAATTCCACACCACGCCAACGGGAGGACTTAAGGCACCGACAGATTTAACGTGGATCAGCCCCGGCGGGTCTTTAGCGGCCAAGGCTCGAACCAGTGACTGAAACAAAAACAAAACAAAAAAAACAAAAAACCGGCCACGAAGCCGAAACTATAACCACTAGGCTACCGAGGCCACGTCAATTACTGCCAAACACGTTGTAAAGTGTCAGTGATAATGGATTGAGTGGCAGCAGTAACCTAGTGGTCATGACCGGCTTGCGGGTTTCGATAAGCTTTGAGGCCACTAAAGTTCCGCCGTGTAGCCGAGGCTGATGCACGTTAAATCAGTCGCGGCTCAAAGTCCTCCCTTTGGTGTGATGTGGAAGTTCGGAGAGGGAGTGTCAGCTCAAGTGTCGTCCTAGTCATTTGAGCGACGTTCAAAATTACGAGGTTCATCTCCAATAGCCCTCGTGTTGCTTCTAGTGCAACGTTAATAAAACCACCAACCAACCAGGTTGGGTGAAGGGGTCACTGCTTAAACTCTCTTTTGTTAACTGGTGACATCTCTGGAATCTACCTTTTCCTTGATAAGAGAGGCATTGCAGGGAAGCATCAACTCATGTTCGCAACAATATACAATATATAATTTTTAAAAACCACTTCATTAATTCAAACGTTTTGGGAAATAAAATAACTTTTTTTCTTCACTA
Source organism: Nephila pilipes (assembly GCA_019974015.1). Taxonomy (NCBI): domain Eukaryota; kingdom Metazoa; phylum Arthropoda; class Arachnida; order Araneae; family Nephilidae; genus Nephila; species Nephila pilipes. Next base: position 104,183 of record BMAW01090384.1, on the reverse strand, counting down.
AAATATCTTCCTTGTTCACATTTTTCAAAATCTATTTCCTCAAATGATTGTATTTGCTCATGACCACGTAGACCTGAAGTCATTCTGATTCCTTTATATACGTGGGATGCTCAGAAAATAAGAATACCGAGTATCTCAAAGATAGCGTTGTTCAATAAAGTTCGTGTTCAAATGAGTGTCTCGATTCTGAATCCTGCCAGCTGTGAGCTGAAAAGCGTAATCTGTTTTTTTTTTTTTTCCCCGCAAAGGAAAATGCTCCATTTCAAATTTTTAAAGCAATAAAAACTGTTTATGGGGATGATGTCAAGAACTGTATTAACCATGCTGTGAGTATAAAGTTTGCAGAACATATTCAAAACCATTTTTTTTTTTGGCCAGAAAAATCATAGCCTCTGTATTTTGGAAACACAGAGATACTCTCTTCATGGAATTTTTGCTCCAGGTAGAAGGGTATAGAAAAATCCTACAAAAATTAAAGAAGGCACAGCCAATACCATAATTCTTGGAGTCGTTGAGTTGGGAAGTTATCAACTACCCCTTTCATGGTCCTCATCCGGCACCTTAAGGTTTTCATCTTACTATTTCTCTGAAGTCGATTATGGGTGAAAAAAGGTTTTCGACTGCCAATGAGATCTAATGTGTTGTTAAGCAATGGGCCCAAAAGGTGATGGGAGACATTTTTGATAATGAGATTTGGACCTGTCAATAACTGAGTTGATTAATATATATAAATCACTAAACACAAAATCTCCATAACAGTGGACTGCAATTATAATTTCATTTATCACATTAAGATAGCTGAGATTACCTCATCACACACAGCGGCTTCTTTTAGAACACACTACAGAATTGCACATTTTACACAGATGGCGTTTTTAACGTCACCTTATTCACTTATTCAAATTTACATAGATGGCGCTTCTGGCGTCAACAGCATTAGAAAAGTCATTATTCGTTGTACAAAGTGCATTGTAAAGGAAGGCGACTTCTTTAAAAAATGTTTGATTGTAAATTTTCAAAAATAATTTACCTCACCGATTTTTAAGAAATTTAGAATTCTTACATTCTGTACATCTCTTGCACTTCACAAGCAAGACTTTGAAGTGTCAAGAAATGTGTTTCAATGATTAAGGCACCAGTCTACCGACTATTTTGAATTCGTGAAGGTAAAGTTAATCTTATGAATTTTCTATTACCGTCCTCAAATCCATACTATTTTATCAATTTGAATGCCAAAAAGTGCATCTGAAAAAATAAATAATGGTTTCTACAGAATTACATTTTATCTAAAAATTTTGAAAATATTTTAGAATATTTTTGAAAACTGCAAAACCCATAAACAAATTATTCAAATAGAGATAAAATAAATTTAAATATCGGAAAGAAAATGCAATTCTGCAGAACATTTATCATTTTTTGCTCTTTTGGAAGCACTTTTTGGCATTCAAATCTATAAAATATAAAAACTTGAGAATGGTAGTTGAAATTCTATAGGACTAACATTAAGCAAGAAAAAAAGTGATCCAGTGATATACTTGTTAAAGGAAGCAATCATAATATTCATATACATATAAAAAAAAATATCTTTTCTTTACATGAGATTTCTCCGAAAGTTTGTATGATTAATAATAAAGATGATCCGAGATAAATTGTTTTGGAGAGAATAAGTAATTATATAAATGGTAAATCTTAAAAGTATTACTTTAACAGATCTTGTATAAAAATTTCCTCATCCATTCATCTTACCTTTAATTAAAATATCTTGACATTTTAATTCAGAAATCGGAAAGCAAAACTTTCTTATAAAAAACTCTTAGACCAATTATTTCAATTTTTAAAACAATTAGTTACAGCATGGTTTTAATATGATGAACCTAAATAAATTTGCGTGTTATGGTTGTTTTAAATTTAAAAAACCCAATAATTTTAATTAAAAAATTTATTTTTTATGAGATGTACATAACTAAGTCCTGGTATTAAAGAAGACATTGCAGGTATTTTCATACAATGTATTTGCTAGTTCATCTAGGTCTTCACCTCGAATGGCTGCCAACACTTCCAGAACTTGGCTGAAAAATATATTATACAATAAACTGAACTGCAATTTAGTTAACTGAAATGATGCCATTAAAAATCTAATACAAAACTTTATACAGTAATAAAGTTCATAAAAACAGTTTTTAAAGTTATTTTCCATAAAATAAATCATCAATTCTAATTTTCATACATTTTCAGCATTAAAATATATGCTGGAAAATTACCTTTTTTAAACAACAAGTTTATTCAAAACTAAATTTTTTTGGGGGGAAAGGAGTTTATAAAATTTTAGTTTAAAAAACACAACTATAAATTCAACACATTTTCAAAAATTTGATTTCTGTACAGAAAAATTCCACAAAAAACCATTTTAGATAAACCCCATACTTCATAACTAATTTCACTTAAATATATTTTATATAAAAAAAAAAACCTGGGCATTATTCTATTTTGCAGGCGCAGGCAATTAAGTCGTCAAAATGATACAACTGATGCCAATCAGAATATCTTTTTTTTGCTACTTAGTCCAGATTTTTTGGAAAGGTTAAGCAAACAATGGTTGCTTCTGCTACCATTTATCTTTGGGACTACTGCCATTGTCAAAAAATTTCAATCAGTGAGTTTTTAATTCATAGCTATTTCATATGAGTATGTCTGAACTAGAGAGAAAATTTATGAGAATGGCTATATATAAACACAAAGTTTCAGAGTTCAGTTTAGTTTTTATTAACGTCGCACTAGAAGCAACACGAGGGCTATTGGCGACGGTCCTTGTAATTTTGAACCACGGTCAAGTGACGAGGACGACACCTGAGCTGGCACCCTCCTCTCCTAACATCCACACCATGCCAACGGGAGGACTTTGGGCCCCGAAAAGATTTAACATGTATCAGCCCCGGCTACACGGTGGGTCTTTGGCGGCCAAGGATCGAACCCACGACTGAGCGAAAACCGCCGGCCGCTATTCCACGACCTTGACCACTAGGCTACCGCAAATGATGAACATGATGATTAAAAAGTGATGAACATGGTAAAAAAATGGATAGTAAATTTTCTGCAAATCCAGGCTGTTTGGAATGTTTTGAGGAAAGGAATAACAGTGTTAAAAAATTTGAGGTGAAATTAATCAAGTTTTACAATACATTGGGTGTGGGTTACATTGCATTTAATATTTGAAGAAAGCAAAAAATATCTTTAGCACCAATGAAACTGGTTTATTTCATAGCTAGTTATCCAACAAAACTTTACTCAGTAAAGATAAATTCTGTTTGAGAGAAAATCTCTAAAGAAAATTTGAGATATTAGTAGAATACAATGTAGATGTATCTGAAAAGTTAACCTTTTTTGTCATAGGGGAAGTTTAAAACTGCAATATTTTAAAAATATAAGAACATTACTGGTGAACAAAAAAAGTGTGAATGACGTTCATTATGCTCAACGATTGGGTTCTCCATTTTGATATCCAATTTTAAAAAGAAATATGTAAAGTCACTAATATTATTAATAACTATACAGCACATTTCATTATTAATTAAAAGTCATAAAGCTTGTATTTCTGTCTCCATGCACAACAAGTTTTGTATAACTATGTGATCATTACATAAAATTTGTGCAATCGAAAGCATTACTTCAAAAATATTGACTAGCAATTGTGAGCAAAAAAAGATTTCTCTATTAATTTATTATATGTACTACATAGTTTACGAGGAATTTAGTGGTGCCAAAGATGACAGAAAATTGTTTTCGTAATGCGGGATTCTCCAAAGTACCAGGTTTTTCCATGCCTCAAGAATCAGCAAATATTGAGACTGAATTAACATTTAATAAAATTTTTGGGAAAGTTTCTACTACACTAGATTGTCCTATAGTGTCATTTGAGGAATATTCACAATCAATTATGTGTGAAATGCGATGATGATGATAGATGAAAACATTTGAGAGATCATTCACAGCTCAAAACCTCCCATGATCTAGGCTATAATGACAACGTATTAGGTTCTGTCCTCACTATATAAAAATTGTGGAACATCATGAACAGTATGTGCAGTTATTAAAATGTGCATTCAAATGCTGACAAAATTAAAACAAAGGACGATATTGATTAATTTGATGCTGAAAAAGACACTGCAAAAAAAATTACAGATTTTTTTATTAATTATATATAATTATTTGAAAAGTTTATTGAGTATCTAATATGATATGTTGAGCAATATATACATACATATATATATATATATATATATATATATATACACTTTCAATGCAAGTACCTACCTGTATAAATTTTAACAGGAAATATAATTAATAAAATATAACATGAAACATTTTGATAAACTTATTTTTTTACACACATCATTCAGCACGAAAAAATATTTTAGTTTCATCAGTTTAATGGAGAATATTTTTCATAGTGTATAATTTACACACAAGATTTTTTTGAAATTATCAACAGAATCAGTTAGCTTTAACTTATTGATTTTTTTAAGTTGTCTTAGTAATAAAAGTCAAAGAGATTAGATTATTTTTGTTAAAAAAAATCTAAACCTATGAAAAACAAAATACTGCACACATAGTACAAGTCAAAGAGATTCTACACCCAAATAAAATATAAATACCAAGAGCAAGAGAGTAATTCATTTTCAATAGGAACTTCACTTACATAATATTTGCAGGCTCGTTTCGACTTTTCACTTGAAACCCAAATTCAAATCTCTCTTTCTTTTTACAAGGAAAAGTTGTTTTCACTAATTTAGCACCAGCATGTGTTGTGCGAATTTCACACCAAGGAGAATCTAGAAAGATGTTAAAATTACTTTATTTCAGCAAATATATATGTATTTTTAAGGATTATTTTTCATTCCAAAACATTTTGACAACTTTTTTCCAATCATTCTCAGAAATAAAACATTTACATGCATTGTCACAAATAATTCATTTTAAAGAAATAGAAAAGGTTATAAAATTTTGATATTCCAACATGTTTTTCTAAAATAATTGGATTAGATATTCAGGTCTCAAACACTTAATGTATATTGAATGATTTAAATAAATACAGTAAAGGGTATTTCTATACCTGTTTCTATCATTAACCTATCTATAGGAAGACTTGATACAACATCTAAGTTTTCTCTTGTTTTCAAGGAGCTGAAAATGTACATACATATTAAAATATTATCTATTTCATAACCAAATTAATAGAATTACAATGTAATATTGGTAGATGAAATTTAAATGCAGCAAATACATATACATAGCACATCTTTCATGATATTCACTTTAAATAAATTTATCTGTTTCAAAAAAAATTGAATAAATACAAATTAATTTTGGGATACTTAAATTACAATATTTCATTTACTTTAAATCGGATTACTCAAGACAGAATCATTTCACTATAAAATACTTAAATTAATTCAAAATATAAGGAATCAAGTAACAATTAGCAACATTAGAATAATGACATATGTTGAAAGCAAGGTTCATTAGGAAATAAAAAAAAATTAATTACTGTTCAATTAAATATGTAAAGGAAATAAATAAAATAAATTTTGAAAATAAAATAAATTAAAAAATTAAACATTTTTTAAAAATATTTTTTAACAATATTCTGATCTAGAAAATTAAAACATTTTACAATTATTTGAGGCAAAAATTATCCATAAAAAAAGTGGGTGCACTATTTGTCAAAATCTTAAGATAACAAAGAAAAAACAGAAACTATACATTTAAATATTGATAAATTTTTCTATTCATTGATATCTTTTTCAGTGCATTACCATCCATTTACTCCTATATATAGACCCAAGTCAATAATTAACTGAGCTTCTTCTTTGGTTCCATCAAATGAATGCACCTGCAAATAATGAAACGTTCAGCATTAGTGGCACAAACACACCATTGATTAATTCATTAAAATACTATTTTGTAATTCCTAATAAAGAATACTTTATAAGCTTCAACTAAAAGATCACTCACTTATATTTTGAGAAAAGAAATGGTAAAATTAGTTGAGGCTCATTAAGTTATTCCCTTCCACGGTAATATTTAGTAAAAGGCATATATCATTTTTAAAATAAACAAAGTTTTATATCTTTTAAGAAATAAGTTCATATCACTATCCTTAGAATATATTTATGGCTGTTTTGCCTCTCTATTTGTTTGCCTTTGATAAAAAATTACATCTTAGTAGATATTCACAAGGAACTTGTCATAAGATAGCTCCTAAGACATGACAGACTAAAGGAATTTAATCCAGATTCATCAAGTATTCAATTATGTTTTTGTATTTAAAAAGTTAGATTTCTGATGAGGGGTAAGGGTAAATATGAAATGCTTTCACTCTGGACCAATCTCATTGTTGCACTTTCAGTGATGGTACATAAATTGCAGGAAAGAGACATTATTAAAATTAAATTAACATTCATATTGAATACAGATAATGAAAGATTATTAAAAAATAATGATCTTTTCACAGAGACATAATTTAAAATTTTCTAGCATTTTAAAGAAACAAGCCAATGAAAATGTGTTTAGCCTACCAATGTCGCAACACAAAAGTTGAACAAGACTGAAATAAACTGTGCATGATTCTGGGTTGCCTAGTGATAGAATGTCAGCCTACACAGACTAGGTTGAAGATTAATAATAGGAAAATAAAAATCACTCAAATAAATTAAAAATTTTATTACATTTATTCTCACCTTTAATCATATTATTAATATCCGAGAAAGAAACAAATATCCCTATAATTTTTTTAACCTTGACTTAATCTTTTAATCTTAATCTGGGGTTAGTTAAAAAATTAAAGTTATAATTAGAAACTTTTATCATCAAATTAAACTTTTAAAGTTATATGAGTTTCCACAACATAAAACATGAGCTTAGTAAAACTCAAATTGCAGTTACTTTAGAGGAATATGATTTATTTTATGGTTTTCATTTTGTTAAGAGTTGATTTTCTTATGAAATCCCAGAGATGAGTGTTTTAAAGATTTTCCAATCACCTTCAAATGATTAAGCAACCAATGATTTTTTAATCTTTTCGTTGTTTTTAAAGTGGAAATGAAATAAGTGAGTGAGTGAAAGTAGGTTTATTTGGCTTTGTAACCATGTGTAACTGTGATCTAGATGGAAGAAAAGGAGGGGAGAAAGGGTTGACAAGAAGGTGAGTTAAAAGTTGAGAAGGAATGCTAAGGGTAACCCTGGGGTGCATAACCCACGTTTACCAAAGACTTTATACCCTATGAGAGAGAAAAAGATCACTAGGATGCCTTGGAATCATAATTCCTATACTACCCAAGAGGAAATGAAATGAGATAATAAATTTTTTTAAAAAGATTTTATGTAAATTTCCCCCTCGGTATGTATTTTAAATATTGTTATAAAGAAAAAGAAACTTCACGAAAGTAAATATGTAAGCTATTACCTACATAATACAATGTGCTGAATTTAAAATGGCTAAAATTAATATTTTTATGTGAAAGCTGTTTATTATTACTATATCCATTCAGCTATTACAATATACTTAATAAATTATTCACATACTTATAGAAGTATTTTATTACTTTCTATTAAAATATTCATGATCAATAAAATTTTTTAACTGTAATGTCTTAAAAATCTATGTCAAAAACTTGTTTTAAAATTTTTATTTTACTTAAAATTTTTATTTTACTTAAAATTTTTAAAGATATATCTGTTTAATGAGAACAACATTAGGCCATAGGAACTTATTTTAACTATATATATTTAAATTTTGTTTATTTTATATCTGAATACTAAATATGATTAATATAGCTTGATATACATTTAGAAAAATTTTACAAACTAAGTTTTAAAGGGCAATATAAGATTCATACTCTGAATCTCATAATCTGAAAAAAGAGGGAAAATTGTAAATATCTCAATGGTTTTATTTTGAAATAAAAAAATTGGATGATTTTAAAACATACTAATAAATAGTTTATTTTTTTAAAAAATAAGGTACTAGAGGATTGATATTAAAGAGAACCGTGTTCTATAAGAATATTTAAAAGATCTAAAATTCACAAATTAGCAAAAGCTTACTATACACCCCAGATTGAATAAAAAAATTCACCAATTAATTTTAAACCAAATGCACATCTCTTACATACCACTCCAGTAGTAAAACGATCTCTATTGCGTCTCAAAATTGTGAGTAAATCTGCATTAGCATTACGTGAATGGAGGAACATAGGAAGTCGTGTTGCTTCTGCAATATCAAATTGACACTCAAAATACCTAGAAATGGAGACACTAAATATACTGAAATATAAAACAATCACATATTGAACAATATGATTAAGCAATAGTAATATATTTTAGCTTGATTGTATAAAAGATATAGATTATCTTTGCCAAAAGTAGAAGAAAATAACTCCACCTTAGAACACTTTTTAAAGAGGAAAATGTAAATAGCATACAGTAATATAGTATAATGTATTTTAATAAGTTAATTAAGGAACTTATAATCACAAAGTTTAGAAACATCTAACACTTATATGATTTTTCATTTTATATACAATTTTGCATTAAATTACAGGAGAAAAAAATATAGTAATATAATACATCCAAATATGCTATTTAGATAATAGTTATTTGAATACTTTTCCACTAGAAAATGCTCAAAGTTTTGGTCTTATTCTTTGATTTTAAGCAAAGAAAGGCTTAAGTAATAATTAAACAAATTTATCTGATTTACCTTAGTTGTGTTTCTTTAGGACAAAATTCCAATCGATCATAATCTAAAAGTACGAAATTATCAATATGAATATAAATTACCTTGAAATTTTAAACAAGAAATACATATTTAATGAAACTTCAGCAATTTTATAAGTGACTAAAATTATACATAATTTTAATTTTGAACTTAAATGCATCATTCATAATAACCAATTCTGAAAAGATTTGCTACAAAATAAATAAAAATGCTACAAAATAAATAAAAATTTACTCCTTCATGTAACATTAAAAAGAAATGGTTGTTTAGGGTAACAGTATATTAATTAACAATACCATTCACCTATTCAAAAAAATTCCTTGGATGCATAATTAATTTAATCATTTTTCACATATATTTTTATACTAAAGGTCAGTAAAAACTTTAAAATTCTAGTAAAGTAGAAGGAAACATAACAATGTTAAAATTTATTTTTACACTAAAAACATTTATTTTTATATTTGTCAAAAAATAAGTCAGTAAAATCTTTTTTTTTTTCAGTTTCCTTTATTTCTTAATACCTTGAGACATATTGTTTCAATTGCAAATAAAGAGTTGTATGTTTGCAAAAACATTTTAGAACTAAATTAACTTATTAATATTACGAACAATTTTAAAATTAATTAAAAACTACAATTTCACTCCCTAAATAAGCCAACTGAAATTTAATAACTTGTCATCACTAATAAGTATCTTCAAATAATGCTAAAATTTGCTGCAAATTTATTAACTTCTTAACAAATAAACTAAACTCCAAAACACAGCAACAGAGATTTGACTTACCGAGACCACATTCACCTACAGCAACTACTTTGAGCCTGTTTTCTAAAGCAAGGAGTTTAAGTTGCTGCAAGTAACCACCTGGATCTCCACAGGCTTCGAATTCTAGACATCGAGTTGGATGACAACCAACAGTACTATATAACATATCTGAAAACAAACATCTTGCATAACACTTTCAGCTTAATACCTCATTAATAATTAGTATGATACATAGTAACATAAAAAAAGAAAGAAAGAATATAATAAGCATGTTAGCATCTCAGTATATTATATAAGAATAAATAAATTCTCAAATGATGTAAAAAAATTATGTTAAAGAATTTTGTATATTTAAGTCACACTGAAAATCAGTTGATGTCATTTTTTTCATTACTTTATTTAATGGTAAATGATTAAACTTTTATGTTAGACTTTAAACATAAAACCAAATTTCAGAATTAATTTCGAAAAAGAAAGTAAAATTAAATACATTAAAATTGTATTTTTACTTAATAAACCCAAAAGAGATAATGAATAGACTTTAGAGTGAATTTAAAAGGGTTTTATTTAAAACTTTGTCATTTTATTAAATGTACATTAACCCATCACAAAGAAAACACATAAAAAATTAATATGCTTTTTTACAGAATTAAATCTTTATTCATAGAATTTAATTTTTTTTTAATCACAATAACAAAATCATGATAAGATATATCAAAAATAAATATTATTTATAGTTAAAATGCATTAATGTGATCAACATCAGTCTCACAAAAAGTGGTTTTATAGAATTAGTTTTAATACGTACCACATGATTTGGCAATTTCTAGAGCTGCTCTGGAGTCATCTAAGCTACCTCCTGTGATAAAAATCTGTTTTTAAAAGAAACAGTGATGTTTATTTAAAGAAAGAAATGTATAAAAACTTAAAAAATATGTCTATATATAGAATGTAAATCAAATGCAATTGGATTTAAATTTATTAAAATGCACATAACTTTAAGTGACAAATTTTAGAATTACACATGATTTATTAGTTTTCAGTCACTCATTTAATCTTCTAAACTTTAAAAAGAATATAAATACATGAAAATTCTGCATAAACTTTTTATGGAATAGTCATAATCTTCATAATTTGAATAATGATATATATTTTATAACGCATTTTTTATATATACTCCAAGAATGTGAATAATATTTGTTTGTCTGAACTGAGTGCTTATAAATAATTATGTTGTCATTAGAATACAACACTTTAATTTAAAAGATTCATTTTGATTTTTTTTTTTTTATTTAGCTTTGAAATAAGGCCTAGTTCAGAATATTTTTTTATATAATTGCTTATATTATTTTTAACTTAACTAATAGGTCAATGCAACACTGCTTTTTAAAACAGAACTTGTACTTTTAACTTTTCCCAGTTTCTTGTAAGCATGATTCTTTTTAACAATTCATTAATAATATTGATATTCAATCAAAAAATTCATTTTAAAAATATTTTGAAATTTAGAAATACAAATTAAACTTTAATTTAATTGATTATTTTTTGGAAAACTTTGCTCATATAATTTTAGATTAAATTTAATTTCCCCTAATACATAATTGCTTTAGAAATATGAAAAATTGTGTCCATAAAATACAGGAAAATAATTAAAAAAAAAAAAAAACCCTACAGGATTTCTTAGAAAAACCAAGTAATGCTAGTTACTTTCATTACTTTTTTTAAAAATTGATTAACAATTATATCATATATTAATAACAATGCTAAAAATAAAATATTTAATTTCAAAATTAAGAGATTCGCCAAATGGGGGGGGGGGGCGAGAAAAGACATAGAAATTTCACTACAGAATTAATGATAATTATTTGTCAAAAAATATATTTAAGATTTTTACTATGGAAATGTTTTTTGAATACATTGTAATTCACAAGGTTCAAGACACCATTAAACACCTATATTTTTCAAAAATAGACAGATTTTGATTGATGATGTAAATATAATTTTTTTAACATGATCAAAAAGCAAATATTACATTTATAAGTCAGTATATTTTTAATACATAAATATTTTTTTTTTTATAATTGCAAGTAAATTAACCCACTCTTTCAACTCCATTAGCTACAGCTCTTCTAAGAACTTCGTGTAGATCATCTACATGTTTTCTGGTACCATTATAAATTCCTCTGAACATTGGATCTAAAAGATAGGGGAGGAAATACTTATTGCTAAACAATATTTTTTGTAGAATTAGTTTTACATATTTATGAAAATAAAACTTCTTTAAATGAATTCAAACTAGGTTACCTATAACTCCACAGTATCTATTTTAAGGAAGACAAATTAATCATAATCAGAAAAATATGATCATTTCAAGTTTTGAGAGAGGATAAGGTGTAAAAGTTGAAAAAAAAAAAAAATGTGAGCATTTTGCATTTTAATAGGAGCAACTTTTTGATGAATAAAATTTTATAAAAGAATGACTTTCAATTTAAAAGTAACTTTTCACTACCAGAATAACAATTTCTTGTTTACAAACCATGAAAAATATTTAGATTTTGTAATAATAGTAATTATGTATATAAGCAAGGAGGCACATGAGGTACTAGAAATGGGTAAGACATGACAGATCAACTGCAAAATATTTCAAAAATAAATACTGAGAGAAATTTTTTGAAATGAATACTGTTCTGTATATATTTATTATTTTTAATTTAAATGTTGCTGGAGGTAAGAAATAATTTTTGAGTACCTGTTAAATTAGATCCAATATCAATGAGCTTTCTTCGAATTCCAGCACCAGCCATCATGTGCAGAACTTTCAAGAGAATGTTAAAATATTAATTACAATAAGAAAAATCTAATAAATTTAGTCCAATCATTTCCACACATAAGATATCGTTTACAAAATAAATTATAAATTTAGTGAATCACTATAAGCTACTCAAAGTAATTTTATATATATATATATATAGATAGATAGATAGATTATTAAAATTCTAATATGAATTACTAATAAAAAACCACAAAGGTATATTTCTTAAGTTTCATATTTTAAAATAAAATCACACAGCAATACATTTTATAGGTTTGAACAATATATTTTAGCAGCAATTCTATGCTTTTAATCAATTATTTTTCAAGAAAAATTTCAAGTTTGATTCAATATTCATGTTTTTAAATGGATAAATATTAAAAAATATACAGAAACATATTTTTAAAAACAATTTTTTGATCTAATGAACAGATTTTTTACAGTAAATTATATGAAATTATAATTAATATTACAGCATTAAATTATATGATATTGCAACTATTTTTACAATACATTATTTACATTAATAAATTTGGTACATTATATGTAACACATTTCCTCAAAATTAATAAACAAAAAAACATTGAAAAAAAGCAATTCATACGAAAAAATAACGGAATAAATGTTTTAAAAAATGACTTTTAATTGTCATGTAAATGTAAATGTAAATTGATGAGAAAAATAACAATCAGGTTTACAATTTTATAAATATAAACAAATGTCAAATAATTATTTCATTTCTAGAAAAATTTAGTTTCATTCGAAGTTAATTCTAATTTTTATTCTGAGTATATTCTATTCATTTATTCTCGCAATAACTGCATGAAAAGGCAAGAGAAACAATGCCTTACACAGTGATCAAAGCATTATGACAAATCTACAGTGTGAAAAATTTTTTGAAGCAGACGAAAAAGAATATCAGTTACGGTCAACAGTACATAATTATTATTCTACTAAGAAATTTCCTTTTTAGAAAAATTAAGTAAAGGCAGAAAATCAGTTTTATTTTCGTTGATTACAATTTCTTTTTCAGTACTTTTTCTTACATTCCATTTTTTATGAATAAGGTTATTTTAAATCAAATCTCTTGGACAAGTTAAGAAATAAAGTAGTGGTTTATCGGTAAAGCCTTGACAATTCGAAACTTTCTCCTTGTTTACACTTTACCGCTTGTTTATATTCTGAATAATATGACGATCGTATTTGTGGGAATGATTAGCTGAATCTCAGCTGACTTAGAAAATTGCGCGAACCATCAGTACTTTTGCACTCAGCGGTGAAGGAACATTCAGTGATAATAGATAAAAAAAAACTCCTATAAAGTTTTCGGAATTATTCAATTAGATGCAACATTGATACTTTATTGAGAGGAAGCTGACATATATGTATGCTTACATAACTTCCTTATCTGTTTCGCTTATCTGATTTTAATTTGTAAAATTATAGATATAGAGGCGAAATTTAAACGGTTTGTTGTGATTGTGTCTTGATTCTTCTGCGAATCCTCTCTCCTCTCTTGGATTCTTCCTCTCTTGGATTTCTGAATTACGTTGATAATTTTAGTTACTCAAGGCATAGTTCTTTTGAAAATTCTTCATATTGTACAGATCGAATCGTTCCTAGTTTTTGCGCTGTTTCATTTGAAAATACTAATACAAAGGTGTATATTTTTAAAATATGTATTATTGGATAATATTTTCAACAAATATTCGCTTTTTAATTTTTGCTCTTTCAAAAATTATATGTAAATAAATTTTGGTTAAACTGAACGTCTCTTGAGCATTTGTTCTCTTTTCAGTCATAATGTCGCAGAATTTCAGCATTTCAGAATCTTTGTTGCCCATCAAAACATATGTCAATAATATGTGTAATGGAAGAGAACCCTGGGAAATTATTGCTTGGACATTTTTTACTACATGTATTGTATATTTTGTGAACAAATTCATCTTTGACGTGTTTGGTATGTACCTCATTTTATTTTGTTTTCAGCTTCTTTCTATACTTGTGTATTTTGATATTTTTAATTGCACAATAAATTTCATTTTCAAAAGCTGATTAATGTACTTAATTTTCAATATTTTATTTTTATTTTGCTTCAGCAGTTAATTGTGTGATAATTTGATAAAATTCAACTAAAATTTTTAATCTAGTATTCAAATTCTAACTTTATTTCTAAAGCAATCTATATAATTTTAAAATAAGTATAGATTTGTATCTTTCTTCGATATTTATTTTAAATTAGCAATTATTATTCATTTCATGAATTATGCTAGATAATATAATATAATAATGATCACTATTAAGCATTAAGTGGAAGGTTTCTTTCTGTTCTCCAGTACAATACATTTTTCAAATTTTTTTGCTGAAATCTATTATTGTAGTTAACAATAGTTCAGCTCCACTTCTAAAGAATGAAATAATTAAATATCATGAAATAATTTAAAACTTGATAATTTTTTTTTTAGAAATTAGTAATTTTTAAAATATTTTTAAGTAAATTTGTGCTGTTGAATTATAAGTGTATTTATTGCAAAATTTAATTTCTTATAAATTCAATCTATATTTGTAATTAATTTCAAGATTTTTTTTATCCGTGGAAATATTTTATTTTTAATGTGTATGATCAATAAAATTATTTATTATATATATATATATATATATATATATATATATATGTATGTATGTATGTATGTATGTATGTATATTAGATGTTTATTTTTCAAAGCAGCTTAGTATTTTAAGTATGCTGTATACTTAGCATATATAGAGTTTAATTCATTTATGAAGATATATATAGTTGTAAGTATATGTCTGAAAGTGCAGTTAAATTTGAAATATTTCTCCTTTCTTGAAAATGCAGTTGAATCTCAAAATATATTTTAACATTCTCTTCAAATTTCTCTAAAAGTAGCTTCCATAGTTAAATTGTTTCAATTTTTATTCAATTGTTTTCATTTCTTCTTGTATTTTTTTTTTTTACTTCTTTTCTATTGGAGAACCAAAACTTATTGTAGAATTATAACATTTACATCAGTTCTCAAACCAACATAGGGATAATAATCTAATATTTAAATTCATAATGAATAAAAGATTGCTAAATTTAAGAAAAGCCTTTTTTAAAAAAAAAATGTATTCTTCAAAAGCTACTCAAGATTGATTGTTGAATAGTGAATTTGAATTACTTTACTTTTAATATTTATATTTTAATAATAATAAATATTTTTAATAATAAAAATAAATTTGTTGTTGAGAGTTAAAGGATGCATTAAATGCATTTTAATGTAAAATATGCTTAATTTTTCAGAGGATGGATTTGTTCCTGTTCTATTTCGTTTCTTTCGAAAATTACCTTGTGTCAAACAGGGTGTGGCAGAAGGAATGAAATCTACAACTGATGTTATTGAAAATGAACTTATGAAAGGAATGGAGAGGAAAATATTTCTTCACAATATACCTAAACAGCGTTGGGGTGTTGTGAGTAAAGAATACAATAAGATTATATTTACTGTAATGTATATTAAATAGTTTTATGATATGGTGTGGGATTTTACAGCTTTACACAAGTTTAGCATAATTGATATCTAGTTTTTAATTAGTTAAAGACTCCTGTAGATGTTGAAAAATCTAAGTGTCCTCTCAAATATTTATATATGTATATAATAGCCACTCTATATGAAATTCACAAATTTCTGTCCTTTTTATTAGATTACAAATTTAATGATGACTGGATAAAAGCTTTTAAAAATGCAGTGAGAATTCTATTTAAGAAATAAAATAGAAATATTGTCAATAATAGTTTTTATATTTATCATTTACTACTAAATCATTTTCATAAATGTCGCAAAATTATTTTTTTAGCATAACTTAGTTAATGTTCTTATTTAAGTGTTAACTCTGTGAAATAATAGACTAATTTTCAGTTTAATGTTTCTTTCCCCCTCATCACAAAAAATAGGTGTTAGGGCAACAAACCATTTGAATAAATGTATGAATCCCAATACCAGTTGTTATCCCCAATAGTTTATACATATTAATATTTGTTATAGTTTGTGCATCAAATGTAGTTAATATTTCTCTAAAATACAAGGTTTAATATTTATTTATTATTTTTATTAGTTACACAATAATGAACATGAATGATTTTCATTCTAATCTTGAAATTTTGGTCTTATCATCATGTATTTCATATTTATTTGGAGTAATCTGATTTTAAAATACTTTGAGAATTATATAATTTTTTTTTTTTTACTTTTAAGGTAGTGATTTTTATTGAATTTGTTTATAAGATAATGTTGATTAATGTATCTAGATAAAATAAAAATCATTTATGAAAAATTTCGTGCTTAATATTTTATGCTAGTAAAATATGCATGAGTTATTACATATATTAGTTTAATTTGATGTTATTTATAAATCATTTGTCTTTATCAGATAGCTAATGCTTTTATTAAAGCACTATGTTTAATATAGCATTTTAAATTCAATTTTTTTTTTCATTAGAATTATTTTGTTACATAACAAAATTATTCTTAATCCTGTTGTCAAACAAATACTAGTTAAATAAAAGCTTATTTAGTTATTCTGATTGCCTCTTTTTTTAATATTCCATGAAATGTTATTTATTTAAACTGAGATATTTTTTCTGGTAATTACGAATAAATTAAAAAATAAATTATGAATGCTATGTTATATTTTTGCTTTCCCTTTAAGACTAAATATCTGTTAATTGAAAACTTTGTATAATATTGTACCATATTAAAAGGATTAAAGTAAGAGATACAACAATTAAGCTTAATGATTAATAGTTTGTGTAAATTGTTCAAAAATTGGCATATTTAGATATTGTGAAAAGGTATAATGAAATGTTTATTTAATGTATCTAACTACACAATTCCTGTGAAAAGCCTGATTGTTCCTTTACAGGATGTTATCCTGAAAGAAGTTGACAATTATATATCTTATGGCAATTATTCATGGAATGAGGGTTTTGTTTCTGGTGCTGTTTATCCTGGAAATGATGAAATTTTTGAAGACATGATTCAACGTGTGTATGGAAAAACAGGATATACCAATCCCCTCCACACAGATGTCTTTCCTGGAATCAGGGTCATGGAGGCTGAGATTGTGCACATGGTCTCTGTCCTTTTCAATGCCCCAGAAGCAATTGGAACTGTGAGTGGATTAAACAGTTATAAAATTATGAATTGAAATTTTTCCTTTTTGCAGCTTTTTTTCTCTTCCAATTATTTTCAGAAATGATTATGATTATTTAGTTTTATTGTACCAATTTAAATTTAAGTAATTTTATTTGTAATATTGATAAACACATGGAGTCTATTAGTTTTAAATACTTCTCCTTTGTAAGTATAAAAATAAAGACTATCTTTTTTATTAACACAGAGAATTCTGCAAATACCATATGAATAGTTCTTTGATTAAATTAAATGTTAATATTGTTCATTATGAAGATTCAAAGGGTACAATCTATTAAGCAAAATGGATTAATTTTCATATGTTAGTCTTTGCTTTATATTTCAGTTTTAGTTCTTGAATATAATATTTTAATTATAAATATAAATTTGGTGAAGCTTTTGTTAAAAAAAAAAAAAAGAAAGAAAGAGTATTTAAATCATATACTGTTTAAAAAAGTATTTAATAACCAAATTATAAGATAAAAAGAATGCAGCCTTGTTTTAAGGTTTCTTTAATTTACCAAAGAAAACGAGATTTTAAATAAAATATGATTTTAAAAACATATTTGAATATATAAACTTTTAAATATTTGTAGCTTGCTAAATAAATTATTTAAAAAGCATGCAGTTTTTAATTATTAAGTTATTGCATTTTCAAAAGAAAATGGTGTGTAAATAATATTTTGATATATGATTTCTCTTATTTTAATTTTCAGGTAACCACAGGTGGTACTGAAAGTATTTTTCTTGTTTGCAAGGCATACAGAGATTATGCCAAATATGAGAGGGGCATAAAAACCCCAAATATGTGAGTTTTGTTTTGTATTTTTATTAAAAATTTGTAATTGGTATTTTTTCTATTTCATTCCAATTCTTATTATTTTTAAATTCTATAGTATATATTATGTTAAAATATGCTTTCAATAATTGTTTTGTTTTCAAAAAGAATTGCTTTATATTCTTGTTATACTTTCAGGGTAATCCCTGTTACAGCTCATGCTGCATTTGATAAGGTATTTTTTAAATTTTTCATTTATTTAAAGATTTTTATGTAATTGTATTAAAAATAGGAATACAATTTTTGAAGTATTTATATTGTTAATAAATATAAAATTTAAAATTAAAACAATAAAGTTTGCACTTAGCACATATTTTTTAGAAAACAAATTATCTATTTTTATGAATTGTGAAGATTAGGACATGCAATCCTTATTTACTTGAAAAACTAGATTATGTTATCACTGCAATACAACAAATGACAAAAAATTGAAGTATGAAGTAAACAAAATATAAACATTTTCAAGGATCTTACTGATTTGAAAAACATTTGTGACAAAGTCCATCAGTTTTAATATAGTGACATGCTATTTTTAGTTAAAAAATATTTTTAAAAATGTTTCATTTCTAAAATGAGATAATTGTTGAACTTGAGACTCATAAATTATATATTACACACACACATAGACCAATACAAGAGTACTTAAGAATCATGTATATATGCTAATAATAAATTACTTAATTGTAGCATTTGTAAAAAATATACAATAATTAAAACTATCACTTTAGTAATAAATATTCAATTATTATTATAGTCTTGATTAAAATAAACTATTACTAAGAAAGAAGTATAGGTATAAAAGACAATAAAAATTGGAGGGAGATAAAGTAATTTAAAATGCTGCATGTGGCTTAGGGCAGAAAAATGTGTGGTTAAACTATGTGTGGTGTGGTCTTCCTGCTCTGCATAGTATACTATAAAAATTGGTAAAAACTATAAAAATTCAAAAATCAAACCATCCAGAAAAAACGAATAAAATACCAAAAATTAAATAGAATATAAATCATAAATCTCTGTTTAGCTATCTGAAAGAAAATCCTTCAAATTTCAGATATACAAGTTCTAAGATCAAGAAGCATAGAATTATTAAAACTCTTACGTTCATTATTCAGCTGTTCTCCTCAAAATTTATATCTCTCAAAGGGGCTTTGTCTACATAATTTTTACCTTGAGTTCTTGATTGGCTGATTTTTTTAATACGGAGTAGCAAGGTTATATATATATATATATATATTTATATAACTTTATCTAAAGCTCTTTTACTATTCAACAGTCTATTTTAAAAATACTTTATAATATGTATTTGCTGTCTTAATTTTAGCCATTAATAGTTTTAGTTTTAAAAAAGATGTTTTATCATTGTTGTTATTATTATATATATGAAAATTATACATGCTTTGTATTTTTTGCTTAAAATGTTTATTCTATTGATTATTATGTATGATATTTACTTTTTCTTGTTAAGAATATAAAATTGTTTTTTAAAGAGAATCTGTAATATATGTTGAACTTTTTTATGGTATGAAACATTAGACATTGATTTTATTTATATATTTGTATACAGGCAGCACAAATGTTGAAAATCCATGTGAAACATATAAAATGTGATACAAAATCAATGAAAGTCAATGTTCTTGCTATGGCAAAAGCGATTGATAAAAATACTTGTATGGTATGTGTTCATAACACTTTTATTCTACTTCTTGTATTGTACTTAGTTGAAATCCTTTTGTTTTAATCATGCACTAAAATTGTTAAATATGCAAGTTTTAGCTTACAAACTGATCATGTTTTTTTTTATTTTTATTTTTATTATTATTATTATTTTACTATTTTTAGTTACTTCTATTATAGAAAAATTTATTTTCAGCTTGTGGGTTCAGCACCTGCTTTTCCCCATGGTTGTATGGATAACATTGAATTAATTGCAAAGGTATGTATAAATGTAATGAATGCAAAAATTTAGTTAATTGATTAAATATGTTTGAGCAACTGTTGAATTGAAACATGCCCATCTTATATATTTTCAAACATCAACCCACATTTTAAGTTGTTGATGACCTCTTTTTGGATGGACAAAAATTGAAATTTTTTTGGTTTCCATATATTAGAAATTGCAATGGAAATAAAGTGCTCAAAAACATTTATTATAAAAATTGTATTGCTATAAATTTATATTATTTTTCTTACTATTATCATATTTTCTGTATTTTTGACTCTATGTAAATGCTGTGACTGTAAAAACTTAAGTAAATCCTTTTTTCAGTTGGGATGCAAATTCAATGTTCCTGTGCATGTAGATGGCTGTTTGGGAGGTTTTCTGTTGCCTTTCATGAAAAAAGCTGGTTTTCATGTACCTGCTTTCGATTTCACTGTGAAAGGTGTTACTAGCATTTCTGTGGACACTCACAAAGTATGATAACTGCTGTTTCTGTTAAACTTAATTTAAACTTACTGTGATGAGCATCACTTTTGAATTTTTAATATCTGCTCTACATATATTACCTTAATTGCTACTTGTATGTGAGTTACGAGTATAGAATTTTCTATAATGGAGTAACTCTCAATTGTTAAGTATTAGGAATATTTTTCTCTTATTTTTTTTATAAATAAAATTTGTCTTTTCTTAATGAAATCCCTGAAATAAGCTGCAAATCCTGAAATAAAAGCTACATTAATTGCTTTGTATCACAATTATCCATTATTCTGGTGTATCACCACCCTAACTTGTGTTTTTGTGTTTTCTTTAGTATGCGTATGCACCTAAAGGTACTTCAGTTATTCTCTACAAGGATAAAATTCACCGCCATTATCAATTTTCTGTGACAACTGATTGGCCAGGTGGTATATATGGAACACCTAATCTTTCAGGTATTAACTTTTTTTTTTTTTTCCTTTCTGTTCTGTATAGTTTTGTTACTTAAATTTTTTTTAATTTGTGCAATAATGTGTATTGCTTCTCTTCTTTTTAAAATAAAAAAGTAATGAACATATTGTTATTTATTAATAAATTCTTGATATTTTGAACCCTTTTTTTTTTCTTCCTCCTGTTAGAAAAAAATTGAAAAGACAAATAAATAAGCTGATTTTAAATTTATTTAATGATTAGGGGAATAATGATTTTTAATTAGGGGTCAATGGAAAATTTCAGAGGATTCATGGACTTGGAAGGGAAAAAATATTACCTTCAGTGGATTAACAATAAGATTTTGCTTCTCGTCTTTGTAAGAATATATATAATTAATTCATGTACTGTTTATTAGTTGGATTCCTTATCAAGAATGCCATGTGCACAATTGAATACGTTTATTCAAGATAAACAATAGTCTTCTAATCTGTTATGTGCTATATGAGACTGATTTTTGTTACCAAAGGTAGCCGTTCTGGTGGATTGATTGCTACTTGCTGGGCATCTTTACTTTACCATGGAGAAGAAGGATATGTTAAAGCCACTAGAAAAATTATATCTGTTACCAAATATGTAGAAAAAGGGTAAGGGTTTTTTTAATTATGTTTTTTTCCTTTTTTTAATTCTTATGAACCAAAATTTTTGTATGTATTTTATATAACTTATAAACTATTTGTGATTAGGACAACATATCTTTTTATCTTGCTAATATGTTTTCACATTGGTGTCTTTTGAAAAAAATGTAATATAAAAAGTTAGAATTTTAAAATATCCTGAATAGTATTTTTAATAAAGATCAATTATTTTACATGACATGTTACTCAATATTTATGATTTCAACTTAAGAGATGTGTTTTGAATGAGTGATTTGTTTTCTTCTAATGTCATTCTGTGTTTCACAAGCATTTAAAAATGTGTAATTAATGCTTTAATAAGTTCTATCTTATATGTAAATAAAATAAAATATCTGATTATTTTTGTACAAAATTAGTTTCACAGAAGATTTTTTTAATTATAAAAAAATTAGAAATTCATATTCCTTATCAAAAATGCAACAAACAAATAATAATATATGAAACAAACTTGAAATAGAAAACAGTTTGTAGATGTCATTTGAATGCATAATATCATGAAGCAGTTTTTGATTTATTTATATATAAAATTATACTCTTCATTAATAGTGGCACCAAAAAAATATTGTTTCTGTACTATCATTTTTAATATTTTAGTGTTTATTACTCCCATTCTAATAAACTTAAAATTTTAAAAAAAAATTGTCATTTCAAAATACAGTTGGTTATACTTATAAATTGATATTTTAATTAGTTATTATTTCAGTTATAAGTAATTTAAAATAAACACACATTCTGATCAAAATATTATGTTTTTTGTATCAATTTCTATTACATTTTTGCATTTTTTGAGCATCAACCAAATCAAAGAAAAACTTCTGATATGTATAAATATTTAATTTTTTATCCTTCTAGTGCTATACTTAATAAAAACTGTAAATTATATGTAGCTGACAAATTTTGATACCAAAATATATTATTCGGTATTTGAAAGAAAGAAGTTTTCTTTTATAATAAATACAAAACATTATTTTACTTTTCAGTCTTCGAAAAATTGAAGGAATCTTTGTCTTTGGGGAACCCAATGTTAGTGTTATAGCAATTGGCTCAAATGACTTTGATGTTTACCGCCTGAGCAGTGCCTTGACAGATAAAGGCTGGAATTTGAATCTGCTGCAGTATCCTGCTGGATTCCATATTTGCCTCACTATGCAACACACTTATGAAGGAGTCGCTGATAAATTCCTGTCACATGTAAGAGAATGCACCAAAGAAATCCTCAAGGATCCTGTATCTCGTACCAAAGGAACTGTAAGTAGTATTACGACAAAAAAAATATTTTATGTTTTAGCCCTTTGATGGTCATGAACAACATTCTAGTACTGCATCATAATTTGCTCAGGTGAGTTCAGCTCATCTGAAGGATTCTGACCAAAATGGTTGCAACTAAGTCCTACTCCCATAGCAAAATTTTTTCCTTTGCACACTGATGAATTGAGTTCATTCACTTATATTATCCTGCATTGTTGAGTTAAAAACAATACTTATGTGCAAAATCCAGTTAGTTTGATGGCATACAGATAGTATTACAAGTTCCATGAAATTTTTCTGCAATGAGGGAAAATGTCGCCATCTAGTAGTTGATATTGTTAAGTTTTTTTTGTATAATTTGGTGGAAGTTTGTTACTGAATTGGCACATAAACAAAAGCTAGATAATTCTGAGGAAAAATAAATTGCAAATTGAATGTTTTTAAAGTGCATTGCACAAAAATATATTCTGGGAAATGTAGTAATTTAAATGTTTCATGAAGTTTAAAATTGTATGTATTTACTTATACTTGTTAATTTGATAATATACAAACTATTATTAATAAAATATTTATCATTTATTAATTATTTAAAAGTGTGAGTAATAAATATTGTAAATATTACATTAAGGTACCACGATTATTTCTTTAAAGACTTTCGTTTAAAAATGAGCAAGCTATCTGTATTCACCAACTGAAAAGTGGTACATTTTTCAGAAGCAGCTTGAAAGAAAGCTGCTACATTCAGTGATTGTTAGGTTATAATGCTGGGCATAATGAGAGAGCAAAAGTTATTGATTCTCAAAACCGTCAAAGGGTTAATATGCCATGATGATATGTAATGTATCCAAAAGATGATTCTTTAAATTATAAGCCAATTAAGTTTTAAGCCACTGCCTACATTTTTACATTATTTGCATCTTGTTTTATTGTGATAAAAATTTAATGAAAAGAAAATAATTACCATTCTTTTTTAACAAACCAATGATGTTCTACCAAATATATGAAAATAATGGGCAAAATGAGTACTTTTTGGAAGAATATGCATTATTTTATTTCATATTTTTTTTTTTTTTTTTCAACTGTAAAAACTTTGATTACAAGATTTCACATTGAAATTCAAAGACAGTACAATTATGACCTAAAATTTTGAAATCTAATACAAAGTTTGAATAATCCAATGATGTAAAATTTTTCGAATGCAGAATTACTATTTTTAAGTATATTTTAATTATTGCATGTTGCTTCATTTAAGTAATATTTATTGTTCACAACAGAGAGAAAGAAAGTTTTAAAAAGCATTGAAGATATATATATCAAATTTTCCATGTTGTCTTCACTCATAGAAAGTTAATAAACAATTCTTTATTTGAATTAAATGTAAAATACTCATAATTCTGGAAGTAAATTTGTTCTTTTGTATAATTAAAATGAGAATAATGCATCCAGAGAATTTTCGAGACATTGTATATGAATTTTCCAATGCATATAATTGAGTAAAGCAGATATAAAAATTAACATGAACTTGAAAATCTTTCAAAATGTAGGACATATAATTATATAAGTGCTTGAAAAAGTACTCTCAATTGATTTTATAATTAGAAGGAATAATTGAAAAAGCAGATGACAATTTTGACTCTGATAGAGAGAGCTTTTTTTATTTTTATCTGTTTCTTTGAACGTTAAATTAATTACAAAAATAGTTAAGGAATCATCAGATTTTTCTGTAATAAAAGTTTCTTTTGTAAGTATTGATTGAAAGTAATTAAATTCATGGTTTCACATTTGATTCAAAAAGACATTTTTAGACTGTAACAAAGTCTGAAAATGTTTATTTAATTGGTTTCGATTTGTATCAGTTTGAAATATATATATATATAAAAATCATGAATAAAGTAATTTAAGAGTGTTTAAATTAATCCATTTTTATTGCAGGCTGCTATTTATGGAATGGCATCACAGATACCTGATCGTTCTCTGGTGAAAGAGATTGTATGGGCATACCTGGATGCCTGCTACTCCATCAAAAAGCAGGAGCCAGTGGATAATGGAACTATTGAAGAATTGAAAAGTTGATGCTTTTATACTCCTATAAAAGATAGGTGTACATCATTTAAGCATTTTGAAAATCTCTGCTTGTATTTTACTTGCATTATGTTGTAGCATTAATTTTTGAGAATCATGTTTCTACAAATATTACATGGTAAATATTTTTATAAAAGAACTTGTTTAGTACATACATTCCTTGTAAAAGAGAAACAAATATTGTATTGCTTCTTAAATTCAGTCATTCCATGTATCTCAGATTATAATTTATTTTATATGTGTAATTTATCTAACTAAATAGATTATTAAATTTTTTAAAGTAAAAATCTTGTTTCTATTTTGTTACTTTAAATTTGAATATATTTGAAGTTAAGTGTATCTTGTATTGATAATGATATGTTACTTAATTAATTAATTGAAGAGATTGAGAGATTAATGCTGTGTTTGCTATTACATTAATAAATCATATATTTTTTTATAGAATTAAGAATTTTGATGACATACTTAAATCCTGCTTTTTCATCACAATATTTTATTTACTTTCTAGTAAATTTATCTGAAACATTTCCATACACAATGAAGTATTTAGTAAAAATGCATTTTTGTAAAAAAGAGAGGGTGTTTGATGTTAGAAAACCTAAGTATTCTCTCTCTTTCATGAATTAATTGTAAACTTAACTTTTTGGATTAAATCAGAACAAATACTATTGACTGCTTGTCTTTTTTATTTTGAGTTACTTCTACCTCCAAAAATTGTTAGATTGCATTTTTTTTTTCTTTTGATATTTTTATTGTCATCTATAAACTATGAAAAACAGAGTAAAAATATTTTCTTATTTGTACCTGCAAAGAAATCGCTTGTTTCTGTGTGATTTATCGTACAAAGAGCAGTGTTGTATACTTACATATTTAAAATCTGTATAATACTTAAGAAAATGTTTTTAAAAGTTCATTCTTGTGTGTGATTTGTATCAATTGTCATTTAATTTTATTTATTGTGACTTGAACTCTTAATGAATTGCTTTTCTATTTTGCAGAAGCACACAGCATTGTATGCATTTGAATATTTATGTAATAAAAATGTGTTAAAATTTTGTTCCGAATGGCTTAATAGTTGAAATTTATACTTTTTTCAAAAATAAAAAAAAGCCATTATTTACTTTTCATTTTCGAAAGATGTTTGATCAATAGATATCTGATGTAGTAACTTGAATAATGCATTGAAATTTTTCTTTCTTTCTCAGTCATTCATAATTGATACAAATCTAGTCAATTAATGTAGTAATAATAATGTGGTTACATAAAATAATGCAAATTTTGTTGAAATGTCTTAACTAATAAATATTTCTCCCTTTTCTATGTTTCTTTAAATCCTTCTGAAATTACAATAATGGTAATAATATGTTACCCTTTATCACAAAGAATGTCTATTTTAAATTACACTTATTATTGTGTCTGCCATAGGCATATTAAAATTTTACATGTGCATGATATTTTACATAAAAAAACAACTTTACCTTTCATCCAATGAATCTTTAACAGCGAAAAAAATTTTGAAATTTCATACGTCCAAAAAACGATATTGTGCTGATAATTGATGAATAGTTAATTATTTTAAAATAATTTTAGACAGTTAATCATTTTAATACTCTTTTATGGAAAATATTTGGTTTGATGTGGAGGTTTGGGCAGTTTGAATGCTAACAGGTTTCGTCCTCGTCTCTTGACCGTAGTTCCAAATTACGAAGCCCATTGCCGATGGCCCTCGTGTTTCTTCTTAGTGCGACGTTAAGAAACAATAAATGGAAGAAAAATATTAAAATTAAACTCTGTTAGTATCAGAAAAAGCGGTCGTTCTATCTCTAAGATCGCCAATATAAAGAAAAAGAATTAGCATATTTGTATATCAAGCGCATGTCAGACAAAAAATTCTCGGTTTGAAAACGAATTTATTTTTTGACAGATTTGAACTTTAACAGATGTCAGGAGGACCGCAGTAACCCAACACAGACTTCGTGGGCTGTTTTAGCGAGTTAAATCATGGATTCGAGTCCTGATTCTGCTTAAAGATAATTGTTTGAAATATACTAGAACAGGGGTGCTCAAACCGCGGACCGCATGCGTTCTAGAGTACTTATCAATGCTGCCCACGAAGGGAGAGCAGACGGAAGAATATCAATGCACGTTCCAAGAAAATATAGCTTCATATAATTAATTCAAGAGCAGTGCCAAATTGCATTTGGTTAGTTCCTATTTTGAGGGGGCCTGGCGCGCTTTAACTTTTTTTTGGCGATAAGTCGCCAAATATGGTTACCATGCAAATTTTGTATGGTAACCCTAAAAAATCTATAATAGGGGATTCGACGCTTTGTTTTCTCCTTTTTACGCTGGATTGGATACGAACGTTGTTGATTGCTCAGGTACCGCGATTTTTGAAAATCCGTTGTACATTGAAAATGTCAACGTCCAGTGATTCGCTTCAAATAATTTTTTTTGCGGAAGGTGAAAGAAAATCCGCAGTAGTAATTCGGAAGGCTATCTTTTGGAAAAGGTTCTTTTCCTTAAAAAATGTTTTCGTCGGTATAGTGATCGGCTGAACAGCGTCCGTTGGAAGCCGTTACATTGGATCATTTTGTACCATTTTCGTTCCTCCGAAATGGGAGAAAATCTGCGTTTGGATAGAATTGGATATTTGAAAGTTGTTAATTAATCCGATTACGATTGGTATGGTGAACGTGGTTTGCAGACATTCGTCCGACGAAAATGGATTGTTTTGATTAGTTTTCCCGAAAGGGAGAAAATTAGCGTTTAGAAAGCAAAAGAATTTCTAATAACGGTTTTGAAGCAGTTCGTTGAATATTAGGGAATCAACTACTGTATTCATGTTCGTGGGTGCAGATTTATTTCCTGAATAAGGTCAGTAAATTTTATCCATTCGTTTTCGCAATGTTTCCTCTTTATGTTATGTATTTTTACTTTTATTCATTGTAACTGAAATTCCAAATGCGTTGTTTTGTCTACTAGACACGACGATTTCCGCGTTTTTTTTTTCATTGAATACGTCTGCTGACTTCAGAATTTGCCTTCCAGGCACGACGCCATCTTTTTTCGCTTCTCATTTGAAATACCCGCCTTGGTGTCATTCTGGTACTTCATTTGCCTTCCAGGCACGACGCCATCTTTTTTTCTCTCTTTCGGGATCTCCGGGTTTGAAACCCGCTTTGGCGCCATCTTGGCGCGATTTCAAAAAAAATCGCCAAGGGGCTACCCCAAAATAGGCTTTTACCTTGCATTTTTTGAAACAAGTCCACCTCCTTTGTGCGGGAACTCGAAAATAAATTTTAGAAAGAATAAACGAGTTTTATTTTTGCCGCTCCATTCACATTAGGTATAGATATGCTGCCAGCAAATTTTCTAATAGAGTTGCAATCTAACGTACAATTTAAAGGGAAATTTTTAAAACGTCTACTGTACTTTTATAAATCATATGTGTGCCTAAGTAACCTAGTAGTCATGGTCGCGGTTCTTTTCATCGTTCGTTAGCTCCAGCCATGATGCTATTAAAGAACCTGCGGTGCATTCTAAATCTGCCAAAGCTCCACATCCTCTCGTTGGCGTAGCGTAGAAGTTTGGAGATAGAGGTGTCATCCTCGGTACTTAACCAAGGCCTAAAATTACGAGATCTGTCGCCAAATGCCATTTTGTTGCTTCAAAATTTTTTTTTAATAAACTATCAATCAATCATACCTTTCAAAGACACCCTACGCAATCTTTCGTTATCCATGTCATTATTCGGAAACACATACATTTAGGAGCAACTGTTTCCAAGAGTGAAGCAATCTAAGAGTAAAATAACACCTGTAAAAAAACGAGTTTTTTGAACATGGGGTTTCTTTCAAATTTCACACTTTGCGTAACATAATTTTTCATACAAAAAAAATAATAAATATAAAACCTAAAAAAAGTTCTATGCAAAGAACAGATTTAGCCACCCAAGGTACGGTTTTTTTTTTTTTTTTTTTTAATTATTATCATTAAATTACTCAGTTAAATATAAGAATTAAAGTAAACGATGAAATATCGAGAAATGGACACTAGTAAACTTTTCCGTTATTAAAATTATAGCAAACGATAAATTATTAAACGACGGATTTGGCGACTAGGCGTAAAATTTAATTTTTAAGTAATTAGTTTTAATCAATTAATTTTTATTAATTATAATCAAATTATCGTATTGTCCTCCAAAACAATTGTGTAAAGAAAATTTCAGCTCAACTGAGTTCTTTCAAATAAGAGAAAAAGGCTTTTATAGATTTGAACCAGACAAAGTTACAATGTGAGTTAAAGTAAGCTCATTAATAATTAGATTCAAAATAAAGGATTGAATGTCCAGCTAATTCCATGTCGCATCTCTTATAACACAAAAGAAAAATTATTTAAATAAGTTAACTATGTTTTTTCTCCCTCGTGAGGTATTGTTACTGTCTTAGATTTAGATTTATTTCGTGCGGTTCCAAACAACTCGAGACTTCCTCCTAAGCAGACCAGGAAGCAAAAAAAGTCGGACACCCCTGTACTGGGATCTGTAATTAGGTGATATGGATTGGGCCTCAAATATTTATATTTTTATAAAGATTGATCCATTTGCTTTATCTTCTCTCTATTAGAGATAAATATCGTATTTCAAAATCATAATCAATTTTTTCGAAGGACACTCCTCTGATTCCCACGCTACATGTTGACATAGGTGAATTTAACTCACAACTGACCCCATTGTGTGGCCACGGTAGTCGAGTGGTTATGGTCGCAGTTGTTTCTACCTTGATAAGCGGCCGCAGTAGCCTAGTGGTCAAGGTCGTGGACTAGCGACCGGCGGTTTTCGTTCAGTCGCGGGTTCGATCCTTGGCTGCCAAAGACCCGCCGGGGCTGATGCACGTTAAATCTGTTCGGGGTCCAAAGTCCTCCCGTTGGCGTGGTGTGGATGTTAGGAGAGGAGGGTGCCAGCTCAGGTGTAATCCTCGTCACTTGACCGTGGTTCAAAATTACGAGGTCCGTCGCCAATAGCCCTCGTGTTGCTTCTGGTGCGACGTTAATAAAAACTAAAAAAAAAAACTATCTTGATATGAATTCGAGTCCTAATTCCCTCCGAAGATCCATTGTGTGAAGAAACTAATGCAAGATATATTTGTCAGCCCACAAAGATCTCACAAAAGCTTGATGTGAAAATTTAAAGAGAGGTGCGCTATCTTGAGTGTCGTTTTCGACCTTAACCGTTGCTCAAAATTATGAAATCCTTCGCCAATAGTTTGTGATTTCTTTTTTTTTTTTTTTTTTTTTTTGTAGTGAAGGTCGTCTGATATATCTCATTTCTGCAAGAAAATTCGACTGTTTATTTTTTTATCCTTGTTTCCTGTTCGATAAACGCATTGTAAACTTTTTATTAACCTTCGTATTTTGCAATTATGTAATCTCTTATATAATTTGTTCCAAGAAATAACATAACAGATTACGTACCTTATCTTGAATAATTCGATATAAAAACCAACGTTTTTAAAAACAACGTTTTTATATGGTGGCAAAGTTTATTAGAGAAAATTATTGAAATATTAGTTAAAACTGTTGGTTATTTTTAACTTTAAAATTTACTTAAAAAAAGACATTTGTGAGAGTATTAAAAAATTTATAATACTCATAAAATCAAAACATGCATTTGAAAGTTTGTAAGCCATTCTATTAAAAAAAAAAAAATGGGAACCAGAATTCAGAAAAAATTATTGTGATAAGACATGGTGCCAAATATTGGAAACTTTCTTTCTTGCTCATGATTATTGACTAAAAGTCAGCAACCCTTACTATCTCGGAGATAGTATCTCCCCTTTGTGAGTACAATAGTTTTACCAGGCCTCATGTGGTGTGGGGAGTGCCCGGTGTTCCCAGAGGGGGAAAGAAGTTTTTTCCTCAACCCTAAAAGCGCCTAGAGGAAAGAATATTTTGACTTATTAAAATTATTGAAATATTAGTTAAAACTTGTCGCAAACGTCTAAATATTGCATTGTTAGGCGAGTAGGAACGATTCCCAAAATTTCAAAGCTCTAGCTTGATGGGAAGTTGGTTAAATTAACGATCGAAAATTTGATGACACACACACACCATGTGAAATTCAGAAAAACGTTGTAAAAAGCCTTTGTTTGTTCGATGAACCAACAGTTAGGAGAGGGGGGGTGCCAGCTCAGGTGTCGTCCTCGTCACTTGACCGTGGTTCAAAATTACGAGGTCCGTAGCCAAAAGCCCTCGTGTTGCTTCTGGTGCGACGTTAATAATAAAAAAAAAAAACTAAAACTCGATGAACCAACAGTGTCCGCGGTAGCCTAGTGGTCATAGTCACGGACTCGCTGCTGGCGGTTTTCGTCGAGTCGCGTGTTCAAGCCTTAGTGCCAATAAAGACCCGCCGTGTAACCGGGGCGCTGATGCTCGTTAAATCTGTCAGGGTCCAAAAGCCTCCCTTTGTCGTGGTGTGCAAGTTAGAAGAGGGGGTACCCGCTCAGGTATCGTCCTCTTCACTTGACCGAGATTCGAAGTTACGAGTTCCGTCCCCAATTGTCCTCGTGTTGCTTTTAGTGCGACGTTAATAAAACCAAACCAAATCGATGAATCAATAAATTATGATTGCCTTGGAATGGTTATCTTCTGGAGTGTCGATTTATTACTCTAAAATCCTGTAGGTGGGCTCGGTTAACCCCTGGGCATTGCACCAATAGCTTTAATATTGTTACTCTTTAATAGTAATAATTAACAATCAATTAAGCCCGCATTATTCAAAGGAGCCGTTGGAGCCAAGAGGTTATGGTCAAGAGCTCGCGACAGGCGTTGATTCCGTCGAATCGTGAATTCGAAATTTATGCTACAAAAGACTCATTGTATATCGGGCTTGATGAACGTTTAATTTAGTCGAGGTCCCAAATCTTCCCTTTGGCGGAGGTGTAAAAGTTTAGAGATGGAGGTACCAGCTCAGGTGTCGTTCTCGTCATTAGATCCGAGGTTCAAAATTAAGAAGACCGTTGTCAATAGTCCCCGTGATGTGTCTGTTTGCGACGTTATAACAATAAATTAATTAGTAAATTATTAAGAGATTGTTTGATTACAACCACCAGTATATTATGTGATTATTTATCTATTTAAGATTTGATTGCCAGAAAGATACTGATATAATTTTTAAAATGTCATATTGTTCCTTTCTGAAAAATATATTTGTTCTGTAGATATTTTATTCAGTTATCACGCCAGTCCCGTGGGTGGGAATGCGAATATTGTATCAATCATAGTGAAAAACGTGGCTAACGTATGCTGAATGAATGAAATAAATTTCATTATGAATCATTCGGAAACAATTGAAGATGACGTAATAAATCAAATTCAGTTTTTCCTCAAACCGTATAAAAGCAAAAACCTCTCACTAGAGTACAATATCCCATTTCCTTCTACGGTTACATCTTGTTTGGCGCAGCATAGCCATATCTGGTTCTTGCGCTATTAAACTATATTCACTCACCATATTTCCTTCTACTTACGCATTAATTATCGTTACGGATACTAATGCGTAACTATCCAAGTCAGTGCTAATGCGTAGCTATCCAAGTGCGTCGTATGGTTTTTCACAAATCTTTTCTACAGGATGACTGATTTATTTCCCCATGTAGAATATTTCGCTCGCATAATGAATCAAATGCAACATAATTCCCTTTGTAACGTAGTGACAGAGGTTTCATGAAATGTCTCGGTAGCGGGAAAGATCACACAGCTTGAGTAAAATTACTTTTTTTTTATTTGCAGTGGTTATGTGTTATTCTCGAGTTACAAGGCGTTTTCCACTTATTACTTTAAGCAAACAGTTATTTTTTAATTGTCACGAACAAGAAGAAATCAATAAGAGTCCACCAAAATAGCATGATTAGCAACCTCTCTCCTCGCGGGATCGCCTTCTTCTCACTCTGGTCGTTGCATCCCCTCTCGTTCCCCTTCTTTTTTTCCCCTCCGTTCCTTTTAATCTTCAGGGTAAGGTTGTCTCACACCCCTTTTGACTGGATGGCCACCGACTTTCATAGATAACCTCCGTCTCTGTCCCCAACTCCATTCGTTCTTTTCTGACAATATCCAGTTTGACGCACAGGCATGTAGGTGCTACATGTCGAACGTCAAACGGATAGACCCTGAATCCCTTGTTATTCCGACGCATAGTTCACAATTCTTCTTCACAAAAATTGATCATCCCTTCCACTCCTGTGTAGCAGGCCACGTCTTCTATGAATGCACCAAAGCAGCCTATTTATTGCCTGCTTTGGAGAAATAAACCTTTTTATTGCGTCTTTTGAGTGGGGAGTCTGGAAATAAAAACGGACGTTCAAACAGGAGGTTGTCTAGAAGCTATGTTGCAGTTCGAGTAAATAAAAACTCAATTTATTTTTGAGGGTTGCCTAGAAAGTAAGAGAAGTGGGACTCAAAAGTTCAAAGAAAGTTTTTTCCAAAAAAGTTGCCAGCATTGCGTTCAAAATCAAATTTTTTGGAGTAAAAGGCGTGATCATTTGTCTCGGTCAGTTGAAAACTCTTGTAATAGTGTCGTGTTGAAATGAGTGTCGGATACCGAATTCCACAGGCAGCGAGTTGAAGAGAATAATACGTTTCTCCTCCAAATTTTTACCAAAATAAAAACTCATATTGTTACGATATTGTTACGAAAAAAATTTCTTCTGAGGTGTGCGTGGCGAGTAAAAATCAAGTCCAACTCGGAGGATAACAACAAATGATGATTTATTCGAAAGTCTTCAATACAACACACAGGTAGCACAGCTAGGGCAATAACAGTACACAAAATACAAAGTGACACAGAAACACGAACAAAGCACGATTTTACGGAAAATCACAGTTATTTCAGCAACGTTCAGCTCACCGGCTTATAACTCCTCACTGCGGACACCCTCCGCAGTAATATTCTGCACTTCCAGAACAGGATCCGACAATTTCCAGCAGATACTCGCTGTCCAGCACGCTCCACTTCAAGTGCGACAGCTTTCAGTCAATCCCCCGATCGATCTCTGCAACAGAGATTCCAACGACATACGCCGTCAGTTCCTTTAGATTCAGGCCGAGCCTTCGGAAGACTCACTCGGTCATAATTCCTTGATCGATCTACAAAGCAGACTCCATAAATTGATTCCGTTCACAGACTGATTCATTCTCGACTGTAGCTCTTGGCATTTTTTTTCCTATTCCGGCCAGATATGACGTCACACCGAAAATTCACGTAAAGTCCGTAGCTTTCTTTCTTGTCGATTTTTCGTCTCGGTTCCAGCACCTTCGTGTACTTTCCGTTGGTCGCCAAAGTCGACAAGTTTCTCGTCAAGTTGCCAAATGGTCGCCTAGGGGAAAGGTCAATTGCTTAGATTCTCTTTTGCAAATTGGTGACATCTCTCCATCTTTTCCATTGTAAGAGAAGAGTTGCAGGGTGGCATCAACTCCCGTTCGTAACATCATTATAAGATTGGAAAATAATAAGGAAGAATTCGCAATAATATGAGAATGAATGTAAGGATAACGGAAAAAATGAACGAATAAAAGTCATGTTTATTTTTTCATACACATCATTCACACAAAGTATCAACTGATGAAATGTTTTTACTTTAAAAATAAGAAAAAATAATCCATGTTTCTCAGACAGTAGAATAGTAGTACAAAACCTATTATAACATAGAGAAGTTACGCAGAATTAAAAAAAAAAAAAAAAGAAAATTTGAATAATGCCATAAATATTTTTTTCAAAAAAGTGCGATTATAAATCTTCTTGTGGCCGCGGTAGCCAAATAGGCTTGGTAGCATTCTCGCGACTGGAGGTTTTCGTTAGGGTTGTGGGTTCGAGCCTAGATACCACTAAAGACTCGCCGTGCAGCCAGGGCTGATGAATGATAAATATGTTGAGGTTAGAAGTTGAAGGCTTGGTGTGAAAATTAGGAGAGGAAGGTGCCTGCTCAGGTTTCGTCCTTGTCACTTGACCAAGATTCAAAATTACGAAATCTGTCGCCAATAGCCCTCGTGTTGCTTCTAGTGCGACGTTCATGGAACTAAACCAAATCCAGGAAGTATATGTTTGGCGCGGCATAGCCAGATTTGGCTCTTGCTCCAAAACCCCCTTATAATCACTCCCTCATTCACTCTGGTAAGAGTATTCTTTGCTACGAGTTTATTATTGAAGTTGTTAGTACTCGCAGCAAGGGACTTAATGCTGTGTAGTAGTGAGCACTCGTCTTATTAGAGAATTAATAAACTTTTTTTTTGGAACATTTAAACTTCAGTTGCAACTCAGATTTTTAATTCGAGTGACATTTAAGATGATAGACGGGACGCCTAATAGGTTTCGTCACAGTGTTAAAAAAATATAAACGTAGAAATTGAAAAAAGAAATACAGAAACAGAATGGAAATCCAACCTGATCTTTCAATTAAAGCATCGTCTTTTCTTCCTATTGTGAATTTTTAATTTAGCAAAATAGAATTTCACACTTCCCATTGATAATTTGATCTTTTTCAAAAAAAAAAAAAGAAATTATTTTTATAATTTCATAAAAGCAATTATTAAAAGTACATGTTTGTTATATCGATATCTAAATGTTTTCTTTTATTAATAAATCTCAAAATTGGCGATAATTTTTAATTGGGTCACGATAACGCATCTTAAAATTAACGGGGACACAGGTAATAAAAAAATTGGGAATCATTGCTGTAGTAGAATGTGAAAATCTGTTTTCTCCGTCCTGAAATCAAAAAGATATAAACAGGTCGAGAAATCTCTGCACAACTGTAAAACTACCTTTTCGGTGAGACGAGGCTTCCCGCAGAGAAGCAGACATCTTTGTTGAGAGAACAATCGCCTTCTCGGAATGATCACTGGAGCTGTTTCGGAACGGTTTGTTTTATTCATCTGCGAATTCTTTACTGCGAATCACTCACAGAATATCTTTCTCGGATCTTGGTGACTGTTTTCTAGAAAAAGAGGGTGAAATCAGTTGCCTAATAATACTTAAACTTTCAACCAGAGATATTCAGGGCTTTGAATATTCTTATTCTAGAATTTCCTTACTTTTTCAGGGAAATGGCTGAAAGATAATTTAGTAAAATCTTATTGGTATGGAATAAAAATAAATTATTAGCCACCCAAGGGGCTATAGTTTTAGTTGGATCATTTTTGGCGTTAGAGAGCAATTTTCAATTTTTTATCGTTTGCTTCATTTTTAACTACATTTAGCATAAACATATTCAGTTTAACAATTTATCGTTTGCCTTAATTTTAATTATATGTAGCTTAAATATATTCAATTTAATAATTTATCGTTTCCTTTAATTTTGATATCGAAAAAAATTACTATTGTTTCTTTCTCGATATTTCATCGTTTACTTTAATTCTTATTTTTAATTGAGTAATTTAATAATAATTATTAAAAAAAAAGCGCACCTTGGGTGGCTAAATCTATTCTTTGCAAAACTGTGCATAGAACTTTTTCGACCTTGTTGCATTTCTTTTAACAAGCTAAGTTGAATAAGAGATAATGAAGTAATAATGACTACATTAGTTATTACAAATATTTCAAGGTTTATATTGTTCAATAATATTCGAAACACATTAATTTTTGAACGTGAATAAAAACAATACGTATCTTTTACGAAGCTCATGTCTTAGCTGTCTTGTTAATTTTTTTTTAAAAAAAATAGTGTGATAAAGATGCATGTGTGCGTGTTCTTTACTTAATTTTATTTGAATTGAAAATTCTTTTTTTTTTGTTTGTTTTTTTTAAATATAATTCTGTTAATATATTTATAAGTTGCAAAAGCATCGACCCTGAATTAGCCAACTCCGGGAATTGGATGCAATAACAGTTTTTCAAATCGTTCTCCGATGGAAATAAAATGATAAATCTCTCAAGGAGACATTTTTATGTTTCTTAAAAATAAAATCTGCGTTACGCTGATTAATTTAATTCCTTTTAATTGACATTTAATTACCCAGAGCCTCCTTTGAAAGACGCTTGAAGACTTTTTAATCTTGAAGGAAGCGTTTGAATAATTGATGCAACATTTTTATGTGTGTGAAATGAAGTATCTCATTTTAGCATAAAGTTTGGACTTTTGTTTATAAACTTTTAGAGAGAAGTTTACTTTTTCTATAATTACGAAACGGTGATTGAAAAAGTCAATTTTCATTTTCAGAGTGGAAAATCCTGAAACAAAAATAAAAATAATAATTCGATATAAAAACCAACGTTTTTAAAAGCAACGTTTTTATATGGTGGCAAAGTTTATTAGAGAAAATTATTGAAATATTAGTTAATACTGTTAGTTATTTTATCTTTAAAATTTACTTAAAAAGAGACATTTGTGAGCGTATTAAAAAATTCATAATATAAAATCAAAACATGCATTTGAAAGTTTGTAAGTCATTCTATTAAAAAAAAAAATGGGAACCAGAATTCAGAAAAAATTATTGTGATAAGATATGGCGCCTAATATTGGAAACTTTCTTTCTTGCGAATGATTACTGACTAAAAGTCAGCAACCCTTACTATCTCTGAGATTGTAAAGGGGAGATAGTATCTCCCCTTTGTGAGTACAAAAGGTTTACGATAACCTCATGCGGTGTGGGGAGTGCCCGGTGCTCCCAGAGGGGGAAAGAAATTTTTCCCTCAATCCTAAAAGCGCCTAGAGGAAAGAATATTTTGACTTATTAAAATTATTGAAATATTAGTTAAAACTTGTCGCAAACGTCTAAATATTGCATTGTTAGGCGAGTACGAACGATTCCCAAAATTTCAAAGCTCTAGCTTGATGGGAAATTGATTAAATTAACGATCGAAAATTTGATGACACACACACACACACTCACACACACACACACACCAAGTGAAATTCAGAAAAACGAAAAACTTTAACATTCAAAAAAATTCCCTCCTCACGGGAGGATTTTTCATTTTCAAATGAATTACATAAAATAATTGCTAACAAATAAAATGTTACTTGAAACCTTTTTTAAGGCCAGTGGTGGGTAAATTGAATGATGCTTATAAAGATCACATTGAGAAGGCAGCACGATGGCTATTGGCGACTGATCTCCTAATTCTGAGCCTCTATCAAATGATGAAGATGACACCTGAGCTGGCACCTCTCTCTCCTAACTTCCACAGCACGCCAATGGGAGGACTTTCACCCGCAAAGGATTTAACCCGCATCAGTCCCACTACACGGAGAATCTTTAGCAGCTTCAAGGCTCGAACCTCGACTCGAAGGAAACAACGCTGGTTGCGTTCTTGAGAACATAACCACTCGGCTTCGCACGTTACAACCACCTGTGGTAAGATTCAGATGATTAGAAGCAGTTTGGTTGGAAAAAAAAATCTTAAATTCCATGAAAATGTTGTGTAACTTCTGCTCTTTGTGGAATTGCGTTTTTTAGAAAGAATGAAAGAGTAAATAATCATTGGTAAACAGTAAATACTTCCACTTTCAAACAGTTGGTGGGGGGGGGGAAGAATTTGCGAAAACAATTTCATCAGACTC
>BMAW01090384.1:0-65364 GCA_019974015.1 Nephila pilipes | reverse complement strand
ACTTGAATATTAACAAAAGTTTATAGTAATTTTTAGCCACCCCAGGGGCTATTGTTTTAGTTGGATAACTTTTGACGTACCAGAGTAATTTTCAAATTTTTATCGTTTGCTTCAATTTTAATTATATTTTGTATAAATATATTCAGTTTAATAATTTATCGTTTCCTTTAATTTTAATTACATGCAGCTGAAATATTATCACAATTTACATCATCATCATTGAAAACATCAATTTATTAATTTATCGTTTGCTTTAATTTTAATATCTGAAAATTTTACTATTGTCCCTTTCTCGATATTTCATCGTTTACTCCATTATATTCTTCTATTTAATTGAGTAATTCAATAATAATTATTTTTAAGAAAACAGTGCATCTAGGAGACTTAATCTGCTCTTTGAAAAACTTTGCTTTGAATATTTTTTCATTTTTTTTTTTTTGACATTGTGACAGGCTATCACGCACATCTTCCCTTTAACCTTTGGGCCTACTTTATTACGATTTTTTGGATTGAGAACCTCACCTTGTGAAAGAACCGTGACTTATGTAAATTCGCATTAGTTTTTGAAGTGTAATGAATAAGATAAAGAGATCGAAAGTCATCGGTAAGAGGAGAGAGCATTATTGTTATTGTGTCACGATGACTATATTGAATAAAGCAACTGTGAAATGGAATATTCTAAGTATGTGTATCAGACTCGAATTCATTAACTGGAAGAGTAATTGAATTGGATCCAGTTGATTCGGGCCTGATGTTTGAAGTTATTAAGATAAGTAAAATTGTCCATTAGAATATTAAATTAAGAGTGCGATAAGTTAAATGCTCCCTACTATTATTTTTTTGTGAAATTACTTATTCATAGTCTTAGATAAATTAGTTAACTATTTTTGGAACTTATTTTTTATTGAGAGATTGTGTCCGATACACCAAACGAAACCAATTCGTTACACCTTATATATATATATATATATATATATATATCGTTTTAGCTCGAAATACTATGGTAAGAGAGTGAGTGTTAGCGAATGTAATATTTAATGGAACATGAACCAGATATACCGATGCTGCGCAAGACAAGATGTAGCTGTGGAAAAAAAGATAATTGGGTAAATGGAAAAAATATATAAATATAAATGGAAAATAACACCGATAAGAAAACGAGTTTTTTTGAACATAGGTTTTCTTTCAAACTTCACACTTTGCGTAAAATAATTTCTTATACCTTACATTTTAAGAGCAAAAGGGAACGTTGAGTCAAATAGAATATATTCAATAATTAATTTTAATAATTTATTTTATTACTTGACGTTTATTAAATTTATCATCTAAAATAAATACGTGCAAAAATTTTTTTTAACTCAAATAAGCATTATGTTAATCGCTTAAGCTAAATGTGATTAAAATTAAAGCAAACTATAAATTATGTCTTTAAATTGCATATATTTAAGCTAAATGTAATTAAAATTAAAGTAAATAACAAATTATTAACTTGGATATTATATCAGCTACATGTAATTTAAATTTAAGCAGACGATAAATTATTAAACGATAGATTTGGCTACCATTTGGGAACTTGGCGAGAAACTTGGGGTAAAATTTAATTTTTTAAGTAATTAGTTTTTATCATTTAATTTTTATTAATTATAATTAAATAATAGTATTGTCATCCAAAACAATCACAAATAGAACATTTCAGCTGAATTGAGCGCTTTAAAATGTGAGGAAAAAGTTTTAAAAGTTTTGAACCAGACACTGTTACAATAATAGTTAAAGAAAACCCATTAAAAAAGATAAATTGGTTGACAAGAAGGAGGATTGGAAGTAGTGAACGAGTGACGGTGATGCTTAATGACGCAAGAACTAGATTTAGCTACGCTGCGCGAAAACAAGTGGTAACTGGGATCTAGACATTTGAAAAAAGAGGAAAGGAAGTTGAAAATGTTGACCAGAATGGTGATCGAAAATAGAAAAAGGATTGCTACGGTATCCCGGGGGAGCGTCACCCATATTTACCAAAAACGGTAAACCCATATGGGAAAGAAATATATTACTGGGATGCCTCGGGGTCATGATTCCCGTTTCTTCGAAGAGAAGTCAAGCCCCAGAGGACATAATGGCAATTTAAGAAAAATAATATATTGGAAATGAGATAGGATTTTGTCGATTCGTATCCAAATTTCCAATACTTAAATTAAATTCGGATCTCGTAATTTTGATCCTCGGCTTAGTGACGAGGACGACACCTGTGATGACCCTTCCCTCTCTTAACCTCCACACCTTCAGGAGTACTTTGAGCTTCGACAGATTTAATGTGCATCAGCCCCGGCTATACGAAGGATTTCTTAAAATGTATGAAAACGGTTATTTATGACCACTGGAAGGTTCAATGACATCTAGAAATGGAAAATAAGCTGTGTCACATAAAATCCACAGTTTTATTTGACACATTTATTTATTAATAAACTGTGTAACATAAAATCCAGTAGCCGGGGTAGCCTAGAGATCATGGTCGCGAATTCGTAGCCGGCAGGTTTCGTCGAGCCGAGGTTCGATCCCTGATACCACTAAAGACCCACCGTGTAGCCGAGGTTGATGCACGTTAGATCTGTCAAGACCCAAAGTTCTCCCATTGGCGTGGTGGAGAAATTAGGAGAGGGAGGTGCCAGCTCAGTTTTCGTCCTCGTCACTTGACCGAGGTTCAAAATTACGAGGTCCGTCGCCAATAGCCCTCGTGTTGCTTTCAATGCGATGTTAATAAAACCAATGAATCAATCATTCAAAAACCCATTCTCTCTCATTGGAATTCATCCTCACGTATAAGACAGGATGTAATTTTGACACGTCTACGTATCGGGCACACGAAATTGACTCACAGATACCTTTTCCTGGAGAAACTCTTCTAATGTATAAGCATTGTGTTTGTCCTCTGACAGTGAGGCACATTTTAACCGAATACTCCACTTTTAACTCTGTTCTTTTCAAACATTCTAAATCTTATACTCTCTCTTTAATTGACTTTTGGTTTTGTGTGTGGAAACTTTCACCGGCCACATATTTTTAAATGTTTAAATGACAATGATTTTACTCCAAGCATGAAAATTTTAAATCTGGCTTTTTCTGTTCAATATATGTTGTTTTATTATTTGCCCCCAAAGGGGCTATTGTTTTCGTTACCCCAAAAATGTCGTACCTGACCACATTTCAAACATTTATCTTGTTTTTGCGTATATTTTTGATGTCTGCTTTCACCAGTTACGAACTTAATTTTCAAAAATATGTCGTGATAAATTTCTCTTCAGTTTTTTCATGGATTGAAATAAAATTTATGCAATATGTGTTAAATGCCAGCTTTCACCACTAATGAACTCAATTTTCAAAAATATGTCGTGATAAATTTCCCCAAACTTTTTTATTGCATTTAAGTAAAAAAATATAAGAATTAATTATTTTATTTATTAATCGATTTATGTATCACCTTAAATAATATGTAAATTTTATTATCGAATTTTTTATAATTTATCAATCTATTATTCTCTATTTAATGAAAAACTTGAATTTGTGTTTGACAAAATATGTCTCAAGAGAACTCAGTGTCAGAAATTTTATACAACAAACCAATTGCAAAAAGTCTAAGAACTTTTCCATGAGTCGTGCAAGCGATAAATCTCCAAATTTATAAAGCACTTGCTCTATCTCTTCAGTTTATTTATCTTAAGTTTATAAGGAAAATAATTCTGAGTAAAATGCTCATTCTTTTTATGAAAATGAGTTGTTCTATTTTCGGAAATTTTTATATTACTGTTTTCCTGAGTCGTCACCAAAACTAAAAATTTAATTTTGACTAAATTTTCACCCATATATAAATTTTTTATGCTTTTTTGCTTAATGGAAAGGTACCAAAACGTATACCTTAAATAATAATAGAACATCATAGATAACGCGCTTGTAAAAACATTGTAAATAAAGTTTTGCAAAGAGCAGATTTAGCCACTCAAGGTGCGCTTTTTTATAATTATTATTAAATTACTCAATTAAACATAAGGATTAAAATAAACGATGAAATATCGAGAAATGAAAAATAGTAAACTTTTCCGATATTAAAATTAAAGGAAACGATAAATTATTAAATTGAATATATTTAAGCTATATGTAATTATAATTAAAGCAAACGATAAATTGTTAAATTGAATATCATATCAGCTACATGTAATTAAAATAAAAGTGAACAATAAATTATTAAATTGAATATATTTAAGCTAAATATAAATAAAATTGAAGCAAAAAAAAAAAAAAAATTGAAAAGTGATCTGGTACACGAAAAATGATCCAACTAAAACAATAGCCCCTTAGGTGAATATTAACAAGGGAAGAGGGTTATTGCTTAATCTTTGTTGCTTTAATCAGTACCTTTCAATAACCTTTCTACAAAAAGAAGAAAAAAAGTCGTACGAATATTTTAAAGTCTGCATCCATTTTCTCCCCATTTCGACTTGCAATCTGTTTTTAAATTTCGAATAGACTTTTGGGGGAAATATAAACTCTCAACCTATTCGCGGGTCCTCTTATAATCGGAAATATACGGTAGCTAGTTTGGTTCTTCCTCGGTTTTCCATCTTTTTGGGAGTCTAGTGCCAATTTTTGACATGCTTCTGGGCCGACGCGCAGCTGTTGTTTTCGAGAACGAGCGCGAAGGGGGTCTTCCGCGAGAGGGCGTAGCCCGCGGGCGCCTTAGCAAGGGGTGTAGGCCTGCGTGAGGCTCTCCATTGCTCAGGATGGATGTGAACGGAGAAGTGGCTCTCGAGCGTCCCGAGCTCTTGGCAGAGACGAGCTTCGACGTCCTGCTCTACATTTACGACTTGTCCAAGGAGCTCGCCAAGTCGTTCAAGAAAATACTAAAAGGTACCAAAACTAAAAAAATCTTTTTTTCCATCTTTAACTTTAAAAAAAAATGCGCCAGTTTTAAATAATGGATCCATTTTCTTTTCTCTCCTTCTAAACATTCCTCTCGGTGAAGTATCTTCAGAGGGAGAGAGAATATTCTTTCATGTAAACATCCTCAAGACGTATCTTAAACTTGTAACAAAAGAGTGCTACGTCAAGTTTCAACTTAAAACTTTGTTAAAATAACCAAAGCTCCTTCGACAAAAAAATTAACTTATTATAAGACAAGTTTAAATAATTATTCGTCTTTTAAGCTAAAAGTGGTTAAAAACTTAAACTTCGTCTTTTAGTAAAAGTGAATTTAAGTCACATTTAAACATTAGGGTATCCTTATCACTATGTATCTGTTTATGCAAAGAAAATCACATTTGTAAACATAAGTAATTATGTATTTACAACTAATAATCTATAGCTATATTTACAATTGAAAATCGTGTAC
The DNA here is from genome assembly GCA_019974015.1 of Nephila pilipes. Lineage (NCBI taxonomy): Eukaryota > Metazoa > Arthropoda > Arachnida > Araneae > Nephilidae > Nephila > Nephila pilipes. The sequence goes on along the minus strand of BMAW01090384.1, from coordinate 59,984 downwards.
TTAAATTTAGGTTCCTCTTGCATGAAATATATTGCATAATATTAAAAATTTACAAAGAATTTAAAAATATAACACTTTATTCACTGGACACAATTATTAATTTAATAAATTTTAAAGTTTTTAAACACTTTTATTCAAATCTCCATATTTTTTACAAATATCATCCCGTTCCTAAAATGAGTGGTTGTATATTTTAATATATATATATATATATATATATATATATATATATAATATATTCCCTGAGGAGGAAAAGTCTCATTTCATAAAGTGGAATACATCATCAATATGTATAAAGTAGATTTTGAAGAAGCTGTAACAGAAAACTAGCAAAAAAAGAAGTTTGAGAGAAAGACAAATAGAAGTATATATATATATATATATATATATATATTCTCCTATTGTGATGACACGTTTGTTCATAGCTTTAAAATTTAATTTTCTATTGTTCTATTACTAAGCCCTATGCTCAAAAACAGTAAAATAAAAAAAAATACAAATTTTGAAGCATTTGAATTTTTCGGTTACCTTAAAAAAAAACTTTAGATCTGAAAGGTCAAAAAAAAAACTATAGAAATTTCAGAAAACTTATTCACACACACATTTTAAAGAAATCTAGTAAAGATTTTAATAAGTTTTCAAAATGCTTTTAGTCCAATATTTTTAAAATAATATATTTTATAGCCAACATTTTTTGCTTTAAATATAGTTTTTAGTTAGGTTTTTATATCCCGAACTCGTACCATTAAAGCTTGTATTTTCAACTGTTTACTCAATGTTTATTAATAATTTTTTTAAGATTTGTATTCATTTATTATTTCATTTGGTTCACTTCTCTTCCTCTTTATTGATCTAGTTTCTTTTTTCTTTCATTCATAAACAAAGTTTACTTTTAAAGGAAAATATGTCTTAAATTTAAATTAATTTTGAATTATTAAAATAACTTTTTTTAAAAAAACGATTCAAAGTATTTTTTTCACGAAACAATTTCTTAAATCCTGTTTCAAATAATTTTTGATGCATTGAAGTTCGATTTTATGTATCCATATTCGCTATAAAACAGGGTTCAAATGAATATAAAACATTTTCCATAGATATAAATCGCACTTAAAAACTGTGAAATATTTGCAATTTGATCATATATGCACATTCTCCTTAATAAAAGATTAATTACAAGTTATGGCTTCAATAAAATAATTTTTTATGTATATAATTTACATTCCAACAGTTTTTTTTCTGAACCTCAAAAAGGATGTCATTTAATATCCAATTAAAAATATTTTATGTAAATAAATATTACATTTCTCTCATTTGTTTAAATTGTTTTCAATCACAAACTTTATATATTTATTTAAAGCAGTACATGAACGCTTATGAGTATTGTTTGCTTTTATATCTTTCCATATTCTGTTTGTTTGGCTGATTTCTGTTTTAATTCTCTCTCTCTTACCTCAGTTTCCATTAAACTTTTAAAAAAATAAAAAAAATAATAATAATAAGAGCATGTATTTTACTTCTTTTTGAGAGAAGCATTATTTTTAAAACTAAACACTGATTACTTCAGGTTGTTTTCCTAAGTTCATTTGAAGTTAGCTTAGAATAACAACTTGAAAGAGCTGTCCATGTTAAAGAGACGAAATATTCGTTCTTTTAGAATTTGTAGACCGTAAAGTTATAAATACATTTGAAAACAGAGAATCTTTTGACGCAGAAGACTATTTCAGCTTTTTGACAAACAAGCAAAAAGCTTACAAGTTTCTACTATTACAGAATTGTCTTAAATCCTCTTGCTTTTAATGGATTACTAAAACAAAACATTTAATCCTTATCAAAATGCTGCTCTATTTCAAGTTGCTCCTGGTTAATTCCATAAAATAAAACATTTCAAAAGTAACATGTTGCCTAAATGTTATGCTTTAAAATATCAAGAAATAGATTTTCCATCCAGTCTTTGTTCTCACTATTTCCATATTTAAATAAGTTATAAGGGAGTGTAAAACGAAATAATAATAATAAAAAAATGGCGAAACGGCATTCGATAAATTTATTTGGTGCTTAATTTCATCCAGTGTAAGCATTAAATAAATAATTTTAAAAAGGACTATATACAACTCTTGATAACTCTGAAGAAATCCTAGCAGAAAAATTAAAGTACTTATTTATTTATACTTAAAGCGAATAACTATAAGCCAAAAATATAATTTTATTTCAGACTTTAAAAGGAAAATTTCTAGATATTTCTATTTATAGATATTGATTGATTAAACTGATGAAAACAGCACTGCAGAGCAAGATCCTCAAATCTCGTGAATGAATTTTTCCCCTCGGAACCTTAATCTAAATTTAGCTCAGAAACATGTGCTTGACGTTATCCGGACAATGTTAAGCCAAGGAAAAGACTTTGTAGCGAGAATTAGAACAATTTAATTCATCGAAAATAAACATTTACAAAGATACAGTTACACAAGTAACAAAACAAAGCAGACGATTTTCTTCCAATAATAAATATTAACAATTCTTATGAAGAATGGAAAAAATAATTTACCAAACGATGTTTTTACGTTCGTTTCCTTGACAACCGGAAACAAAATAAATATGCGGAGTTTATACACATACATTATACAGAAAACATATTTAGTTTTATAGTTAGTAGTATGTAGATTAAAATTACATTATACAAAAGATGCATGCATGATAGCACTCTCTATATTTTATGCACGTACAACTTTTGCACTCAAAAAACGATTTTAATTTCAAAAGACTATATAATAATCTAATAATCTTTAAATAGATTTTTTTTTTCGCTTTTCTATACCGATGGCTTTCACCCTTTATGAAATCGCGGAGGAGGAAATTTATTCCGGGGGGGGGGGGCATGAGAACTCGGTCTCAGTACATTTTTTGTCTTCCTCCAGCCAATTATTGTCAGCTGTAGCCTCAAGGTTAATATAAACACAGCAATTCTATAATTTTTGCAATAATATTAGAGAATGTAGGGTTTTTTTAGAAAAAAAAGTTAATAGAAATTGGAAAATTTATTAACTAGTTGAAATTTACACTTTTATGTGTTTATCTTGATATTATATCTCTACCAATATTATAAATTCTCGCCATAATTGTACTTAATACCTGAGAGTACAATCACAGCTACTGACTTGGATTTATCATGGTTTACTCACTCGTAAAGGATTTTTTTTTTCTTTAATCCTTTCTTCGAAGTTTTTCAAATATATTTCTAGGCAATTCAGGGCTAAATGTTTAAAAAAATAAATGTACGAAATAGTCAAAAAACGATGACAAAGAAATTAATTACAAATTTTTAATAAAAATAAATTTTATTGGAGAACATCTTAAAAGTTTTACTTGGAAGAATTTTTTCGATGTGCTGAAACAATACGAGTTAAAAGCGTTGGTTCAAAAATGAATTCAAAAGCAGTAGCATTTATGAATTCAATGTAAGCATTCTTTGCACTAATTCAGCTGAAAAGGGCGTTGTTGGAAGAATTACGATTATTTCCTGATACATAAATTATGTAAAATAAGGAAAGATTACGCATTCACATTTTATTTAAGACAAACATATTGAAAAAAAAAAAATAGCGTTAGAGAGGTTAATTAATGCTAATCATAAGGCTAAGTCCTTGAAAAATAAGACGTAATTTTTTACCTTGAATCAGCTCCAAGAGTTTCATGTCAGTGATTAATTATTTGCTTATTTTTTTCAATGAACTAGAGATCATCGAATTAATTTAACCTCTCATTCATTGAAAAGATAATATAAACAACATTAGAAAAATCATAATTATATCAATGTGAGGCATACAACTCATTTAGAAATTTTTCCTCCGTAACTTTTTTCTCCAGCAGAACAATGAGAAATATATTATTTTATTTCATTTGGTTTGGTTTTATTAACGTCACACATTGTTTGCTTTTAATACGAAGAAATTTGTTTCGGGTGCTTCAACTTCCGGCATCATACATGTCATTCAATAACGCGTCATGATCGAAATCCTCAATATTTCGATAAAAATTTTCAAAACCTTAAAGTAAAGCGTATTTTGAAAAATATTGATTGATTTTTCTGTCACTGGTATTTTGTACACAACACATGGCAGCTTTGGTACTAATTTGGAGTGCTCTTATTTCGTTGGGATTGACAGGTCCTTACAATTTCATTCAGTTATTGAATAAAATCAGCAAAATGTTGAGGATTCGATTTGTCTCCTTCATAGTAAGATAATTGGTAGTTACGAGAGTCGTTCAATAAATTCTTAGAAACTCCAAGAGATAGTGTTCGTAGCATCAAAAATGGTTTGTTTTTATTTTGCATCTTGACTCACAAAACAGCTGTCTAAGTCTCAATTACTCGTATTCAAGGTCATGACGTCTTCCGCACCTCAAAAATTCTTCGTCATCACTTTTCCGGCCGATGAGACCATCTTCGTCTTACTTTGGGAAATATTCACCGGAAGCAACGCAATGTTTTGATTTTTGCTTGGTTTCCGGTGCATACTGATGAATCCAGTTCTGAACGACTGTGACAACTCGACGCGGCAGCAATCAAATTTTGATTTGGCAGCAAATGATTACCAAATCAAAACAAACTTATGAATCAATGTCACATTTGTTTCGGCTCGATAAAACAGATGGCAGCACCCAATGGTAACAACAATTTATCTGAATGATATCTGTCTTCAAATACAGGTACCTTTTGAACAACCCTTAATTTAGAGTTTTGTTTTGAAATTCACATCCAAAAAACTTGCTCTTAAATAAGTTTTGTTTTTAATTAAATTTAATGGAATACAGTCCGTTTATGATGCATAAAAATGAACTTCGATTGTGTCTTGCACAAAAGCTAAAATAATAAAAAAATCATCGAATTGTTACTCCCTTGACGAAACATTTTCTTTCGTGATATTTTACATTGGTATTCGCAGATAAATATTTGCTGCAGCAATGATACGGTAAAAGTAATTTAAGTTACTCTAGGTGTTTGTATATGCGATTTTAGATTGAAAGCGAGAAAGTTTTGATAACCCAATTATTAAGGTTTGGCTCCCTACCACATTTCACGCATTGAGGTCGTGAGCCAAATCTCAGTCTCACGGTGGCATCAGCTCAAAATCTCCCGGGCAGGGATGAAGAGAAAAAAACCCAGCGAACCCCATTCGCGTGTTGATATATCTTTCACGCCAGTTTGTTATGGAACAGAGATTGCCAAAATATTTTCACTCACACAGATTATAAATAATTACCGACAAATGAAATAAGACTCCGTCGCTTAGGGATGGAATTCTCCTTTTCGCCAGAAAACTAACAAATATGTAATTAAATAAAGTAAAAATATAATAACTTAGGTTTTCCTTTAAAAAGATTCTGCATTTCACTGACTCTTAATAATATGTGTATTTTATCAGTGCAAAAACTACTTGAAAACAAATCGACTTAAAAAACAAATTAATTATCGACTTAAAAAACCAAAAGTTTCATTAATTCTTGGATTACGTCTAAATTTTTTTTTTTTATTTGGAATTAAATTTTTTAGGCTTTCTACCATTTTCAATCAACTCTGATGACCCAAGCTTAAAACTCCCATCTATTGGCCATTTTGATTTCGTGAACGTAATGTTGATCTTATGGAATTTCTTCTACCGTCCTTAAATCTATATTATTTTATCTATTTGAATGCAAAAAAGTGCATCCGAAAGAGCAAAACACAATGAAGATTTCTGTGGAATTACATTTTCTCTATGATTTTCGAAAATACTTCAGAATAATTATAAAGATACACAAATGAATCATTAAATTATTTTTAAAAAATAGAGGAAATGTGTTATTCCGCAGAAACCTTCATCATTTTTTGTTCCTTCGGTTGCACTTTATTTGCATTAAAATAGATTAAATAACATATATTTAAGGATTGTAGTAGAAATTCCATAGGATTAACATTTCCATCGTGAAATCAAAATGGCCGGTATACGGAAGCATTAATAAAAATTTTATTTATTTTTTACTCAGTTAGGATAATGATATTTTGTTAACATAAAAACAGGTAATATGTCCATAAAAATAAGTAATGTATATAAGATATGTGAATAATACTTTTTATATCAACAATGACAATGTGTGCCCTCAATGTTTTGTACTCGTATAACATATTTAATTAATGTTTCCTTTGAAAGAATAACTCTCGTTCGAGAAATTTTGAAGTTTTTTTTTCTTACTTATTCTTAAATTTACAGATTTTGTTTTGTTCTTCTAACAAAGCACTTAGCTTAATTTTTAAACAATGCGACTGTTTTTTAAAACGTTTTTCTGAATTTCACTTGGTGTGTGTGTGTGTGTCATCAAATTTTCGATCGTTAAATTAACCAACTTCCCATCACGCTAGAGCTCTTAAATTTTGGGAACGTTCTTACTTGCCTAACAATGCAATATTTAGATATTTGCGACCAGTTTTAACTAATATTTTAATATTTTTTTAATAAACTTTGCCACCATATAAAAACGTTGTTTTTAAAAACGTTGGTTTTTTATTTCCAATTATTTCCAGTTATAAAAGTTTATGAAAATTGCAAAATATTCTAAATGGTTATATACAGCTTATCTAAATCTTATGTTACATCCAAAAATAGACTCTATTCAATGAGGTACTGCTTGAAAATAGATTAATGTAATTCGTATTTTTATTTTATTGATTTAATTAAATTTATGTGGCCTTTTATAACAAGAAATCTTTTTAAAAAATTGTAATTTCTCATTGGTATAATTGCGCCATTTTCACAAAAATAAAACCAAAAGCATGCACAGTTCTAACATTTTAATTAAACATTAAATAAATAATGGTTAACCTTTGAAAAAAAATTTTTAAAGGTATTGATATTTTGAAGAATAAATAGTACTTGAGAGAGAGAGAGAGAGAGAGAGAACAAAATAACTGAGAAATTTTTATTCCAAAATATATTTGAAAACATAAACTTAAAGATACAAATATAAATACATTTAACGAATTAGTTATCATCAGTGGGAAATAAACTATTCTAATTCTTTAAAAATAGTAAGGCAAAAGATACAATTATATATATCCCCAGACAATGCAAAATAAATATTGATTTTAATAAGAAAATTAATTTACGTTTTCAAATATCCATGTTTGATTTTTTTTAAATAAAACACTTGTAAAAAACTCAATAGTAAGAAATGGTATATTTCAGTTATTTGCGTCGATACATCTTAAGGTACTAAAGTTATTATAACATTATTCTTCTAATTTCTTAAAAAAAAATCATTTTCTGATACATCATTTTAGAAATTTTCTGACCTGTTTGGTGACCAGGTATGACAGAAATAGTCCCACTGTACCTCATGCATGTCGTAAGAGACGACTAAAATGGGTACCCAGCGTCTGGGGTTATAGCCGGGCACCCTGCCCCTAGGGATTATATCAAGGGACTTCAGGGACTTGCCTCCTTCTGGTAAGTAAGGGCATCATAACCCCGAGGCCTCCAAGTGATCTTTTTCTTTCCTATGGGGTTTACTGTCTTTGGTAAACACGGGGGGACGTAACCCTAGGTTACACTAGTGATACTTCTCGATTTTCGACCCTTCTTCTTGTTAACCAATTTTTGTCTTTATTTTAAATTTTTTCTCGTCCATACTACAGTTAAATCTTATTCCGCGCAGTATAGCCACATCTGGCTCTTGCGCCGATAACCTTCACATTCACTCACTCATGAATCTTCCAATCAAAAAAGAAGTTAACACATAAACTTATGTTGTCATCTACTAACATTGAAATTTTGGAGCGTTTATTTTTCTTTTTGACACATTTATCACACAAACATTTTCATAACCATAAAGAGCCTAAAAAGAACCCAAAAATTACTTTAAGAAATTTTAAGAGCTTTATTTTTTATGCTTAGACAAAAACAAAAGAAAAGGTGTTTTAATAGATGAACGAAGTGAATAATAGTTTCATGAAAGAATTTTATGGTGCAATTTTTCTTGTGTTTAGTTTTTATTAACGTCGCACTTAAAGCAACACGAGAACTATTGGCGACGGACCTATTATTTTGAACCTCGGTCAAGTAACGAGGACGAACACCTGAGCCTCGCCTAACTTCCACACCACGCCAACGGGAGGACTTGGACCCCGACAGATTTAACGTGCATCAGCTCCGGCTACACGGCGGGTCTTTAGCGTCCAAGGCTCGAACCCGTGACTGAACGAAAAGCGCCGGCCACGAATTCGAAACCATGAATACTAGGCTACTACGGTCATTTTATGATTTAAACAAAAACAGTTTGTTTTACTTACATATTGACCTTAGCTTGTAAAGAATATTTAGTTAAATAATTGAAATAAATATTATAAAAGTAGCTGATTACAAATATATATTATAATGGAGTTCTCTCACGAATTTCTTTCTACTAACCTCTTGGGCGCTGTCATGAAGAGTTATTTGATTCGAGAACCCCATTCTAGTGAATTAGAATAGAAATATTAAAGTGTAGTGAAAAAGAATGATGTGATTATCTTTATTAACTATGGCAAGTTTAATAGCGAGAGTTGTAATACAGAGCGATAGATTAGAAGGTTGGATCATCGGATATATCCGTGAACTTACATTGACAAGAAGAAAGAAGTAAGATGATTCGATGTTGGTATGAAGTAGTCACCTATGATGGAAAGTGTAGGAGGATCCAGCTCATAGGATTAGTACCGACTCGGTTCCTTTTAGGTAGTATCATATAAATAATATTTGCAAAATCAATCATTAGGTTCTCGGGCTTGTGTTGGAATTCAATATTTTTTGTCACATTTATGATATTAAAAATATTGAATTTTGAATATATTAAGATTCGAATAAAACCAATTTGATTTCTTTCATTGTTTGACTACTAATCAGAGACTGGAAAATAATGGCTAGTGATACAATAATTGAGAGAGAGAAATGAAACTGGAGCGTTACAATATTACTATCATCAAGCCAAATTGATTTAATTCAAAATTTTATTACAAAAATATATAGAATTACATACTTTTACTATTTATGGGAAAATAACAAATAGGGATGTATGAGATACCGTTTTAGAAAAAATATCTGATTTTAAATACCTCTTAAAGTTCCGTAAAACTATACGAAAGCAAATTTTGCCCTATTTACTAAGTTAAGTCATGACAAAGCACATGTCACTTTTTTTGCCGCGGGTACCAAGACATGAGGGATATAGCAAAATACCATATTTAAGACTCTCTGAAAATGTTCTATATATACACTCTATAACAAAAAAAAAAACGATGCACCAAGAAGGAGGTGTCCGATCAATAAAAAAATTGGCGGACATGAAAATTATGTACAGAACATAAAATGATTAAAATTTCAGAAAACTTGAATGGTTTATTTCAGAGTTATATAGTTACAAAGTAATGAGCTCAATAAGGTGTTGACCCACCTCTAGTCTGGATGCAAGCTGCCACTCGACAAGGCATAGAAAGATAAAATCACCTGATGGTCACCTGCGGTATTTCTTGCCAAATTTGCTCCAGATGTCGGGGTAGGTCATCCACATTCCATGGTAGAGGCAGTCGCTTTCTCATCATATCCCAAACATTCTCGATTAGAGAGAGAGAGAGAGATCTGGCTGGCCAAGGAAGTGCTTGACAAGCTGTAAAACAGTTCATAGCAACACGTGTCGTCTAGCATTATCTTGCTGAAAAATAAGGCCAGGTTACTGCAAAAGGTACGGTCCAAAACAAGTCTCAGAATGTCGTCGACGACCCACTGTTCTCTAAGTGTACCTCTAATGACGACCAAAGGGATCCGACTATCAAGGGAAATGGCACCCCAGACCATAACTCCTGGTTGAGGCCTGTGTAGTGTGCAATAGTGAAAGCAGGATCGACCCGCTGCCCAGGGCGTCTCCAGACACGTCTTCGATTATCTTCAGGACACATTTGGAAGCGATATTCGTCGCTAAACACTATTCGTTCCCAGTCAGCATCATTCCAACCTGATCGAGCCAAGCACTACTATAATCTGGCTCGACATTGTGCAGGCGTCAGTGGCAGAGGGCGTAGTGGTGGGTACGAGAGTAGATTTCTCTCTTTCAGCGGTCTGTGAATGGTCATGGTGGACACTCGTGTGCAGATCGCACGTTTGATGGTTGATAACGATGAATCAAGTGCTATGACAGTTGATCTGACAATCACAGCTGCTATGCCCTCCCTATCTGCTGTGGCCCTAGGTCGACCACTACCATCATGACGCTGAAATCTGCCATTGTCCACCCATTCTTGCCAGCATCTTCTAATCGTCACATCGTTTCGATCCATATGACGAGCGATTTGCCCAACCTGCCTCTTTCAATCCAATTATACGACCTCTTTCAAATTCTGACAGTTACTCGTAATGATCTCGAATCCTGCGACGAGGCATTTTTTTTAATCGTTGAAAGATATCCTAAATCGCAATTCAACAGAAAATTTGATCATCATATTGAGAATCACTTCTTATATACACCTGTTGAATAGCTCCCACTATTCATTCATTGGACACCAAATTTTATTCATTTGCATGTTTGGTCCAAATGTCTTTGCAAACGAAATTTATAGAGTGTATTTTGAAAATATTAGTAGAGCTAAGAGATATTTTGTGAACCTAATAAGGCTATTTTAATCATTCTATAAAACTGTAGAAGTAATTTTTTGTCATGAAGTTTATTCCCCTCTTAGTCGATTATGGACATTTTTGAGACATATTTGCATTTGGGTATCATTAAAAAAAGTATGAAATTATATGGTTTCAAACATGGTATGCTTCCATGAAGGATAGTTATGCACATAATGAATTAAAATTACTTTTTATCTAAGTGATATCTAAATTTATATAAGTAATTCAAATGAAAAAAATAAAGGAATTATAATTTCAAAAATTACAAAGTTGTATAATTGTTTCAACGAAACTATACAATGATATAAATAAAAATGTGATTCACTTTTTTGTGTGCTTTATTTGATATGTGAGAAGCAAACTATTTTGTTCATTTAAAATCTATTTTTAAATGGTATCTAAATGTAAATATGTCTCAAAACGTGTCCATATTAAATTAAGAAAAAAAAATATTGCTAAAATGTTACTTTTATAGTTCTATAAAATCATTAAAATATCAATATAATTTATAGTTTTTCCAATAATTTTTAAATATATGTGTCACAAAAACAAAGAGTCTTAAATACAGTATTTTGCTATTACCCGCAAATCCTGGTACTCTTAAGTCATCAATGACAAAGAACATGTCACTTTTATTTCGCAACCGATAAGTCGAACAAAGAACTCTAAGTAGTTAAATTTAACTATAGAATCAGATGTAACCTGACTTTTCGATTCTTTACTTTTCAAAAAAAAAAAAATGCACGTGATTTATAAGTGGCAAAATTTTTCCGTATCGTCATCTCTCTAAATATTTTTTATTTCTTTTTCATAAAGTGGGGAAGAATTTCGCCCCATTTCGAGTCCCGCTCATCTGGATCGAGTGAAGATGAGAGGGAAAAAAATGTTTTGAAAGAGTTCGCCAAGCAATGTTTTTTGCGCCTTTCCAATCTGTGATGCATAATGTAGGCTAATTTAAACTTAGACTGTTGAACTAGATCGGATTTTTAAAGGTTCTTTGTACCGCTTTGTCTGAGTATTTTGGAATACGGAAGAGGAAAGCCCTGTGACACATCCGATGAGCGGAGCCAAACGCAATTCTTCTCTTTCAGTTTCGATTGACGAAAATCGACTCTCAAAAACCTTGTCTATTGGTGAGCTAGAGTTCGTTAACAGTCATTTCGTAACGCCCCATTGTTATTTTCTTCCATTGTCATTATTAACTGATTTTTTAACCGTCACTAATCAATAAGCAATGAATGGAAAATAATATGGGGAATATAACAAAGTTATTTTATTCGAAAGGTAAATACCAAACCTACGATATATGTGGGAAAAGGCACCTTTTCGTGTCTGGTTCTAAATAGATATTAATGTTATAAAGATTACTTATCTTATCGAACATTATCGGGCTCGAGTCCTTAGTGGATTTAGAGATGAGGGTTCGATTCACCAACCCTTTTCAATACCTTCCTGACTGTGATCTGATCACTCCTTACTCATGTCCAAACAGTCACTATACCTTCGTTCATAGCTTCTATTCACTTTTTTTACTATTAACTTAATAATTTATTTTTTGCTGCTTTTAAATGGTCGCTGACCCGCTTGGTGGTTTTCATCCAGTCGTGAATTTGAACTCAAATGCCACTAAAGACCCGCTATGTGGCCAAGGTTGATGCCCGTTAAATCTGTTGAGGCTCAAAGTCCTTTTGTTGGTAGGATGCGGAAGCTTGGAGTGGGAGGAGCCTGCTCAGGTGTTACAACTTTCACCCCACGTCAACGGGAGGACTTTGAGCATCAACAGACTTGACGTGCATCAACCCCGGACACAGGACGGGTCTTATATGGCATCAGGGATCGAAATCATGACTCGACGAAAACCGCCAGACGGGTCCGTGACCATGACCACTTGGTCAATCTCGCCTAACTTCCTATTTCATGCAATATATTTGTGTAAAGCCACATTAACCAAGTGGTAATGGTCGAGTGGTCCAAAGAATACCCGTCATGTAGAGCACCTGTTTCTCGTTAAATCTGTCAGGACTCGAAACGTGCACGTTAGCGTCATGTGGAAATTTGGAGCGCGAGTTCCAGCTTTATTGTGGTCTTCATCACTTGAATTTAGCTCAAAATTACGAGATTTATCTCCAATAATGCCGCCAAGGGCGATGTTAATAAACGATCCATTAACGCATGCAATGTGACCTATATATTATTCTCAGAAGGATTCATCCAACATGCTTGGTTATTAGTTTAACATCTGAACTCGAACGAAAGTCATGGAACCCAACCTGTTTAATCAATGGTGTATTTCACTCGTAGAATAGCTCCTGTTGCATCCTGGATATTATATAGTTCACAATTTTTTGTTTAAAATATATTTAATAGATATAAATAATAAGAAATAAAGTTGAAATACATAGAAAGAAAAAACAATTTTTAATGCTTTTTAAATACAAAAAAAAAATCAAATAAATATTCATCAGAATTTCTTAATCTGTAATTTTAGAAATTAAATTCAAATTCCGCATTTTATTTAAAGTGAGAAATAGAGAAAAATTACAATTGCAAAAATATATATAAATGTCTTTATATTTTGGGCGTTTTTCTCCAGTAAAATTTATATTTATTATTAAAAATACTCTTTTATACATAAGTAAAATATCTCAACTTCGGCATATTACAATTTCCCTTCATGTATAGAATAAAGTTCTTACAGAAATTGCTTTCGCAGAATAAAGCGCTTTGAATTTCTTTCATTTGCATACTTGGCTGAAAGAATACCAAATATTGAAAAATGCTCATGAGAATAACTAGAAATTCCATTGCACAACTGGTGATTTGTAATTGAGTTCTATTTAGTTTCGTTTTTATTTTATGGTGTAATTTTGTTTAGTTTATATTAACGTCGCACTAGAAGTAACACGAGGCTATTGGCGACGGATCTCGTAATTTTGAACCTCAGTCAAGTGACGAAGACAATACCTGAGCTGCCCCCCTCTTCTAACTTCCACACCACACCAACGGGAGGACTTTGGGCCCCGACAGATTTAACGTACATCAGTCCTGGCTACATGACGGGTCCTTAGCGGCCAAGATCGCACCCGCGACTGAACGAAAACCGCCGGAAACGCATCCGAAGCTGTGACCACTAGGCTACCACGACCACTTATAATTAAGTAAAGAAAGATGTTCACAGAATACTTTGCAAAGTAGAAACGGACTTCTGGAAAATCAGGCGGTACTTTTCCATCAGGCAAACGGAAAATCTCTTAGAGTTATTGAATCATAGGATTACATTTAATTTGTTTTTTTTTTTATTAATTACGAAGGCATTTCAAAAAGAATTCGTGCAAAAAATGAGAAATGGAGCAGGAATATCACGCTTATCTCATCACAAAAAAAATTGTAGTTCATAAGTTTACCACCAGCTGAGGAGACCATGTAAGTCTTCTATGGATTAATTTCTCTGGAAACAACTCATTGTTTTGATTGTTCACTGGTTTCTGTTTTAATATGATTGTAAACCAGTGCCACATTTGTTTTGGAGTCGTTTTACAGATAAAAGCACATAAAGATGATACCACAAAGAGATAATTCACTTGGCAACGCCATCTGTCGGCTGAAACAGGTACTTTTTCAATCACTCAAGCGTAACTGAACATTTAATAACAAAAATGGAAAAGAAAAGAAAAAAAAAAAAAAAAACATGGAGGATGCCAAAATATTTTGTTAACATTTAAGCAGTTACCAGGAAAGGCATGTTCATTGTCTAATCTTTCCAGGGGCTTTCTTTTTTCCAAATTGCGGAAACATTTCTCTTCCGCTCCCAGTTCGGTTCCACCGGTGCCCTTACCTCCCCTTTGACCACTCCCTCTCCCCTTCCCAATCCCGGGCCTCGACCGAAATAGCTCTGTCCTCATATTTTCAAAAAGTTGCTGTTGGGCACGCGCCAACACACTTCTTTTGCACTAAAATAGAGGAGAAGGAAAAACATCGCGGCTGAAAATCCCTCCAAAGTATTCGGATGAAAGGCATTCAAGAGGCGAGAAAGAAAGGGGGAATCGCACCCGACCGAATCCCGTTTTCGAAATGCTTTTTAATATAAAGTCCTCAACTAGAGATGCAGTCGAGAGGTGTGAAGTTTCTTCTCGAGATACGACCTTCCCCAATTAGGAGGGTCTGCCCAAAAATAGTCCGTTCAACGACCCCGTGGAAGACGCTCTTGAAACGTTCTTCAAGGACGACTTTGTTTCGGGTAAAATCTGGGTCTTGTATCAAGAACCTGACCCAATAAGTGGAAATATGTACAAAAGATCGCAAAACAACAAATTGAAAAACAAGAAAGCATAGAAGTCAGTTAAGTTTTTAACTGACTTCTATGCTTTCTTGTTTTTGTTTCTTGTTATATGAATTAGAAAATAATGAATAAATATCTTTTGATACTTTCTCAGTAGTTTAAATATTTTTTTCGCTTTCCCATAACATGATAACTTGCAACATTCGATTATTTGTGAACCTTTCCTTAATCAGCATAAGGGGTAGTTTTTTGATTTTATATTTAAATTTCCAACTCCTTTCCAACTTAATGAAACGTGATCAAAACAAATTAGATAAAAGTAAGAAGTGTAATGAATTAAATTGAGGATAGTATATATGAGAGAAATAGAATTGAAAGGAAAAAAATGGATAACTGATAGTACATTAGAAATTGGGTTGAACTGTAGTAGTAGTTGATCTTGAGACTAAAATCGATTAGAGGTTAGAGTAAATGTTGATAGGAATCGAATCCGCAGTATTCACGAAGTAGCTAACTCAGCACGAGTGAGTCGGTAAACTTGAGTTTTATTATATAAATCTGAGCTAGGTTTCAGGAGAGTTGAGAGTTATTTGAGAGAAAGCGATTTCGCGTAATCTGTGAAGAGAAACCTATTAAATAGTGGTTTTTTTTATTTAATTATTTCTCCGGCGTCCTTCAATTGGAATTGTGACCTTATTGACTATTTAATTAGACTTCGTCACTTGACCAACTTTCAAAATTACGTGCTCCATCCCCAATAGTCCGCGAGTTGCTTCTAACTGCGATGATAATAAAAACAATCATATCAAACCAGTTTAATGAAGCACTAATCTGCAATAGTCAGGAACGATCTCCTTGATATAGAAATTTCAAGATGGCGTGCAAATATTTAGAGGGCAGGCTTAACAATTTCTTAAACATAAAAAAAAAAAAGTTTTTTTCCCCTCTAATGCTTAAGTGATTTCACGCGATGATTCTATCTTTTCTAAGTTCTTAAAAACTTCTTTAGTAAATATATTTTGTCTTCTGATTTCTTACATTCTTTAATCTCATACTCTCTCCGGCACTCAGACAAAAGAACAAATGTCAATTTTTTCTTCTATGCAAGTCTGATGCAATGTGTTATAATGTCTATTAAGATCATGTCTTCTATTATGTGAAAAAGAACTTTCACAAACAATGCAAAACGGCTTCTCTGATGAATTTACGATAAATAATAGTTTTTCTTATTGTTCATTGTTACTTCCTGCGCTCCTTTTGGACATTTTGTATAGCATTGTAATGGAAAAAAGAAATTTAAAAGAAACCTAGAAAAGCACAAAACTCTAAAAAAAGGTTGAAAAAGGTCAAATAGATCACAGGTGCGTAAATCCTATCATACAAAATTAAAAAAAAAAAAAAAAAAAACCCAAACACATAAAATGCTTTTCCTCCACAACGGCTCACTCAGAACAGACTGAGACGCCACTTGTAATCATCGAATGTACGCAACGGATTGGCAACCCCTCAGTTAGAACAATCTTATTTAATTCAATATTTTATATATTTTTCGGATATTTTTTTAACTGGGAATATTTCCAAAGTAATAAATTTGTAAAAAGTCAAGATAGAATTTGATGTCATTTTTAATGGGTTTTCTTTAACTCAAACTAACTGTGTCTGGTTCAAATCTTTAAAAACTTTTTTCTCACAATTTTAAAGCGCTTAATTTAGCTGAAATTTTCTATACACGATTGTTTCAGAGGACAATATAACTTAATTTTTTTTATTAAATTAATTGACTAAAACTAATTATTTAAAGAATTCAATTTTACGCCAAGTTTCTCATCAAATAGCCAAATCCGTCGTTTAATAATTTATCGTTTGCTTTCACGAAAATTACATGTATCTAAATTGATTAACATAATGTTTAACTAAGTTAAAAAAAAAATTTACATCTATTTATTTTAGATGATAAATTTAATAAACGTCAAATAATAAAATAAATTATTTAAACTAATAATTAAATAAATTCAATATGATTCAACTCTCTTCAGCTCTTAAAATTTAAGGTATAAAAAACTATGTTACGCAAAGTGTAAAGTTTGAAAGAAAACCTATGTTCCAAAAACTAGTTTTTTACCATTGTTATGAAGTAAGTTTTCTTGTTTTTCTCAATGCGATTTTATTAACTACTTGAACCTTAGTTGAATTGATTATAGAGTTAACCATTTTGTTACAAAATTAAGTGGGAGGGCTTGGATCCATAAAACATGTTTTTGTAAACTTTAAAAATGTATTCAATAGGTCTAACTTGATTGACTAAGGGGTCGAAGGTTGCTCATGCCTGATCAAGACTAAATTTGTTGGGCCTTTTCCTCTACCCTTCTTTTGAACCAATATACACTCTATAACACAAACAAACGACTCACCAAGAAGAAGTTGTCCAATGGAGACAAAAATTGCGGATAGAAAAATTATGTACAGAATAGAAAATGATTCAAATTTCAGAAAAATTGAATGATTTATTTCAGAGTTACAGAGTTACAAAGGAAGGAGCTCAATAAGATGTTGACCCACCTCTAGCCTGGATGCAAGCTGCCACACGACGTGGCATTAAATGATAAGACTCCCTGATGGTCTTCTGCGGTATTTCTTGCCACATTTGCTCCAATTGTTAGTCATCAACATTCGCTGGTAGAGGCAGTCGCCTTCCCAATATATCCGAGATATGCTCGATTGGAGAGAGATCTGGCTGGCCAAGGAAGTGTTTGACACGCTGTAAGACGTAAAAAAGTTCATAGAAACATGTACCGTATGTGGTCTGGCATTGTCTTGCAGAAAAATAAGGCCAGGGTACTGCAAAAGGAACGGTATTAAAACAGGTCTCAGAATGTCGTCAACGTCCCGCTGTGCTGTAAGTGCGCCTCTAATGACAACCAAGGGGTCCGGCTATCAAGGGAAATGGCACCCCAAACCATAACTCCTGGTGGAGGGCCAGTGTGGCGTGTAATAGTGAAATCAGGATTGGCACGCTGCCTTGGGCGTCTCCAAACACGTCTTCGATGATCGTCAGGACACAGTTGGAAGTGGAATTCGTCTCTAAATAGTATACGTCCCTCGTCAGCATAACTCTAACCTGATCGAGCCAAGCACTACTGTAATCTGGCTCTGCATTGTGCAAGCGTCAGTGGTAGGGGGCGTAGTGGTCGGTACGAGAGTAGATTACGCTCTTTCAGCGGTCTGTGAACGGTCATGGTGGACACTCGTGTGCAGATCGCACGTTTGTTGGTTGATAACGATGAATCAGGCATTGTGACAGCTGATCTGACAATCACAGTTGCTGTGCCCTCCCGATCTGCTGTGGCTCTAGGTCGACCACTACCATCATGACGCTGAAATCTGCCACTGTCCACCCCTTCTTGCCAGCATCCTCTTATTGCCGCATCGCTTCGACCCATATGACGAGCGATTCTCCGATTTGCCCAACCTGCCTCTTTCAATCCAATTATATGACCTCTTTCAAACTCTGACAGTTGCTCGCAATGAACTCGAATCCTGCAGCAAGGCATTTTTTCATGGTCGTTGAAATTTATTCTAAATTGTAATTCAACAGAAAATTTGACCATCAGATTGAGAATCGCTTTTTATATACACCTGCTGAGTGCGCAGTTCCGTTGCGCTGTCGCTTCCTCTATTCATTCATTGGACACCAAATTTTAATCATTTGCATGTTCAAATGTAATTGCATACGAAATTTCATTACAATCGGGTAACTCCTTCTTAGTGCGTCGTTTTTTTTTTGTTTTTTTTTTTTTTTTTTATTGAATGTATATTAGTCTCTTTTAACTCAATTTTAAAATAAGATATTTACAATAGAATATATTTAAAGAACATACTTAAGTAGTTTCGAAAATATGATGATAAAATTAGCTTTTTTAATTCTTAAGCTCTATCTTCTTGAGACCTTTTCTAAGTGAATGAATCTTATCTGTTTGGACCTAAAATGAAATTTGGCTTTAAACTTCTTATATTTAAGTAGAAAGTATTTCTAAATTTAAAACTACTTTGCACTATTTTTATACTACATTTTATATTATACTTAAACACTATTCTTTTACTCCTAATCCATATGAAGATGTAACCTTAAAAGGTTTTGGAAATATGGTTTACTTTGAGAAACTGACAGCAATATCTATTTTAAAATAAGTTGATGTAAAACTTACTGGTTTAACTAAGTATAAATGTAACGCAATGAATAGATATATTCAAATAAATTGTTTAGTTTCATATGCGATAATAATGTAATTTGTTACTCTCAATCCCCTTACATTTGTGAATGATTCAGTATTCATTGTTCAGGGTACTTACGCATATTTTTTTCTTGTAGGCAAACCTCTTCCCGGGATTTGGCACACCGGTCTCGTGGCTTACGGCCGGGAGTACTATTTCGGATCCACGGGAATAGAAAGCTGTCGACCGGTGAGTGATTTCAACTTCCTTCACTGAACAGTTGCCCTCTAGAAATTAATTTTCATTCCAACAAAAAAATGCTGGTAGTGTAATCTGATCCGAATGATTTGTTCTCAAAGGTTCTTTCCTTTGCGTCTGTAGCACGCTATGTATTCTATAACTTAATCTCCATGAATATGATAATGTTTTGCTGCATTAGGTAATTTGAAAGATAATTTCGCAAGAGCGATATTGTTCCTTTTGCATCATGAATATGTAATCCGTTATTATCACTCGCCTGCATTGATCGAGTTATCTACAGAGCAAGGATCTTGTTTAAAGATTGATTGTTACCCAATTGCAACTTTCGCAAATCGTTTTTCGTTGAACCTGGAAAACTAAATTTAAATCAATGTTACTAATCACTCGACTCAATTAGACTATGAATTAAAAACAAGTATGAGTATATTTTTACATTCTCTTTATTTATTTCAAACCAATTAGCATAGCTTAAGAGAAGTAATAGAAATTTGAATAGAAAAGTAGAAAAGTGGTAAAAATAAGCTTTTGCAAAATGTTAAAAGGTGTCTTTCCCATATAGCCTAGTTGCAGACGTTGCATACATACTTCGACAATCTTAGATGGACAAACTCTGCGTTTGTATGCTGCACTTTTAGTCGTGATTTTTGCGGCATTTCAATGTTTAAAATCTCGTCAATATTTATTTTGATGGAACATCGTAAGCTTCTACACATTACCATTATAAAGTTAGACGATGATTACAGCAAATCTCTAAAAGTAAAATGTTTACAGCTGTATTTATCTCTTTTTTATAACTCATATTACTAATTATGAAGCTACTGCGAGTGGGGTGGTGTAAGGATAACGGAAGCAGCTCAAAACTGGCAAGGTTCGGTTGTCCTTTGGCCAATGTTTAGTTATCTAGATTAAAATAGCAAGATGGGCTATTAATTGCTATCGCCTTTTTTCGTAGCTTTTAATAAGAACAGTAAAATATACATATTAAAAAAAACA
Source organism: Nephila pilipes (assembly GCA_019974015.1). NCBI lineage: Eukaryota > Metazoa > Arthropoda > Arachnida > Araneae > Nephilidae > Nephila > Nephila pilipes. The sequence continues at coordinate 39,560 of BMAW01090384.1, read as the reverse complement.
CTACTTTGTAGAGGTAAAAAATAAAGAAAGAACTAAAAAATAAAAGAAAAATCATTTTTTATTCGGTCAATAAGAAATTAAATTAAAATATACTGAAGTTTTGCTCGCATTTTTTTTTTTGTTTTTTTGTTGTTGTTTTTTTTTGTTTTTGGTTTTATTAACGTCGCACTAGAAGCAACACGGGGGTATTGGCGACGGTCCTCGTAGTTTTGAATCTCGGTCAAGTGACGAGGACGACATCTGATCTTGCACCCCCTCTCCTAACTTCCACACTACGCCAGCTAAGTTTTGCTCGCCCTACATCTGTCTAACTATCTAACTTATGATAGTGCATAAAACTTCAATTTAGTTTTTAACAAACAAATTTTCCACCTGGATTGAAAAAATCTTCCCTTTTTTAAATTTGTGATGATGATAAACTTTCATTTTCAGTACTTTTTCTTTTAATTTCTTACCAACCTAAGAAAAAATAATTTTATACATTTTAGTTTCTTTTTTACTGTTTTGCCACATAGAAGCTATATATATATACTTTTTTTTTCAGTCAATTTTTCAAAAACTTTTCGAAAAAAAATAATATTTTTACTTTTTTTTATTTGTTGTCTTATAATGAAACGTTGTATTGTCACCCAAACTGAGCCTGTACGCAAAATTTCAAGATTCTAACTTATCGGGAAAGGAGTGAGAAAAAAATATTTATGCAAATTAAGATGCACAATGCAAGGCAATGAGAAGAATTGGAAAAGCAAGGATTGTAGAGAAAAAATGCTTCATATTTTTTTTTTTTTTTTTTTTTTTTTTTGAGGAGGATTTCCTTTTATTTGTGAACTGTTATTCACTTCAAGCCGTATTTAGTGTTTTGATTAATAAAAGCTTCTTAAAACCCGGAACATTTTCAATTCGGCTTTCTTCTGAAGATGCAAATGTTTTTTCCTTGACCTTCAAGAATAGCAACCTTGATGTATTGGTTTGACTTTGAAGCAGAATGTAGAAATGCTTTAGCTTATTACTGAGAATGTGAAAATTCACAATTTCAATAAGATGAGATTTCAGAGGGAAAAACTTTATTTATACATGATCCACTTAAACCCTGTTCTGCAATTATGTTATTGCATTGACTTTAATTGATAATTAACTAAATCGTCTGCTTTTTGAAAATCAATACGAATAAAAATACCAATAAAGACGCAGACGATTTCTTCTACGGGGCTTGCATCGGTAATTGGAAAACTACATTTGTAAGTATCCGATCAGTTAGAATCGCAAAAGCTCTGGTACATATTTAGGTTGAGAAATTGCTGCAAGATGCCAATTATTATTCTATAACCCTATCGCCTTTTACTCTCATGTACTCTTGCTTTCTTGCCAAGTAATGTTTGTGATATTCAATCAATTGTGAGTTTACAGTCTATTGTGTTTACTTGTATGTATCGCTGAATATGTTTTCTAAAAACCCTATGTTTGTCATTGTAGTACAAATTGGAGAATTGTCTTTGACGCTAAAACAATATATCCTTTGTTAAAATGCAGATCAACACTTTTTACAGAAGCAGCTTCCTCCAATATAATAGTACAATCAATTCATTATTTTAATAAAATCTAGCTAATAAATAATTATTTTTAAGAAAAATTGCAATTCGTTATTTGGAGAGAGAAAAAAAAGCTCAAAAAAAAGAGATTTGATAAACTTCACATTTTGCCCGAGTAATTTTTTCCCATCACTCAACCAAAGGGACAAAAATTAATAACTTTTAATTCTTGAGTTTCTGTTAAGCAGATAATAGATTGCAAATTAGTGAGTGAGTGAGTGACTGTGAGGTTTTATGGCGCAAGAGCCAAGGTAGGCTATGCTGCTCCATAGATTGCTATTAAACACAAATTTCTCTCATATTTTAACAACGATTTATCAAGTCAAGGAATCACTGTCAGTATAAATGTATATCAATTGCGGAAATGAATGGAAAAGCAACTTTCTCTGCCAGTATCAACGTTTCCTATGGTATCATCCCAATGATACTGGAGGAGGAGTATGCAGCAGCGCTTTTCAACAACAACGCCGGAAGTTAAAACTCCTTAATAACTAGCTCGAAATAGATATCTCTTTTGGAAAAAGACGTAGCAAAAAAGCGACTGATCATCTCTTGTTCTCCCCGCTTGTCCAGGGTTCGATGGTTTTCACCCCATGGAGGAAGAGGACAGTTGAGCTTGCAGGGCCAGCAGCCCAGGACAAATAGGTCCGAAGAAGAGTTGATCAGTCGCTTTTTTTGTTGCGAATTTTTCCAGAGCAGACATCTTTCTCGGGCTAGTTATCAAGGTGTTTTAACTTCCGTCGTTGTTGTTGAAAAAAGCGCTGTAATCTCTTTTCTCTAATCGGCATCAGGCAGATGACTAACTTCTTCGTGATGATCTTCTTATCACTCTCTAGCAGCAACATTTTACTCTTACAATAACCATTACATATTCTGAAGTTTTATATACGCTACCTAATTAATCCTATTCATTACACATCAATATTTATACATAAATTTTCATAAGTCGTGGCTCATTTATTGAAAGATATTCTCAAATCAAATGACATCATATTAAAAGCTATCTGAAAAGAACTTTAAGAAGGAACCCGTTTAACCCGTTTTAATTGGAACGCTTTGATGGTATGCTCTCTTTTATTACGTATTTCAGCTTGTACGTATTGTTTTTATATAAGCACTGTAACGACTCTCTACATTACTCTGCTCTTGCACCAAATCTTAATCGAATAGTTTTTTTCCCCCATTTCCAATAGCAAGGCAAATGCAAACATAAAAACTAGAACAGATTAAAAACGGAAGACATTGTCTCAAAAGTTCTCTAGAACGCCAGAAAAGCACCGTTCCTGAGTCGCCATGAAATGATGCACATCGACGCAGGCGGTCTCTAATCTTATCGAATATATCACAAGCAATAATTACTGAACTCCAATTAAAGACTCGTAAGAGCAAACCAAAATATTTTAAATATCATTGGAGAACAACTAATACTGTTCCCTCTCGAATCCCAACTTAACTCAACCATCCTAAATTATGATTATAATATGAAATCTTAATTTACGAATTCATGTGGCCGTTGTAACCTAATGATAATGGTCGTGGATTTTAACCGGTAGTGGTCGCCGACGGTTTTCATCGAGTCGTGGGATGCATGTTAAATCTGTCGAGGCTCAATGTCCTCCCGTGTGTATGGCGTGGAAGTTAAGAGATGGGGGTGCCAGCTCAGGGGCCTTCCTCGTCACTTGACCGAGGTTCAAAAATACGAGGTCCGCTGCCAATAGACATCGTGTTGCTTCTAGTACAACGTTAATAAAACCCAATCATATATCGAGCTCATGACTATAAGGAAATAATGCCGGCAGTGAGTTCGAGAGTATGACCTCTCGGCTACTGCGGTCACATTTATTGAATCTTGATGGCTTAGAACTTTAGTTACGAAGTGAGGGCGTTACAATCGAAATTTCTTGTAAGTATTTATGCTCATAATTAACTATTCAATGGTTGCATTCTTCCTTTTTATCTTTCAGGGTGAGACTATTCTCGGAGAGCCTGATCAAATTTTGACTCTAGGAAAAACTGAACTGCCCTACAGCGTCTTTCTCGAATACATATTTGCCCTCGGAGAGAGCACTTACAGGTCAGTGCAAAATGGGGGTTTTTTACAAAAAAATTGTTAAAATCTTGTATTTACACTCCTCAAAAGTGAAATTGCAACGCCAAGAAATAATGCAAGTAGCGTCGTGCAAATTTCAGGAGCGATAGTGGTGAGGTGGATTTGCAAATAATTTAAATAACACAAATTAAATCAGTATAAACCAATTTATTCAGTATCTAATGTGCCCACATCGGGCAGCTATACAGGCCCCAATCCAGCGAGGCATTCTATCAGTTAATTTATTGATAGTTGTCTGAGGTAACCGTTTCCAAGCCATATCCACTGATGCGTGCAGATCATCCACGGTTTACGCTAGTGATCCTCGGTTCATGTCACGTCCAATGAAATTCCACGGGTGTTTGATAGGATTCACATCTGGAGAATTTGCCGGCCAGGAAAGGATGTCAAATCCAGTCAGGATGTTAAGAGTTCGCCGTTAGACATGCGGTCTGGCATTGTCTTGCTGGTGTACCATGTTGAGTGCGCCCTGCAACAAGGGCAGAACAACAGGTTCCACAGCTTGAATGACGTAGCTGTCCACTGTTAAACGGTCATCAATGTGTACCAAAGGTGTCCTGTGATGAAGCATTATGCCACTCCAAACCATTATGCCCGGTGTATGATCGGTTTGACGCTCGGCCAAATGGGTTGGCTCGAAGCTTTCTCCGGGTCGCCGCCAAACCCGTCCACAGCCGTCATTCCTCCACAGACAGAAACGAGATTCACCCTTTAACAATACCCGACATCATTTGATGGTCAAGGTACCATGACAATGATACCCCGCCAGACGTCTACTCTGTGTAGAGCTGTCAACGGTACTGCTGTTGCTGGTACCCGTGCACTTTTTTGTATTTCATGCATTTTGCTGCGTATGGTTTGGGTGGATACAGATTCACCTGTTTCTGGAAGCAACCGGCTTCGGATGTCACGTGCCGTGGAGAAAGGGTCTCGAATAGTCAACTGGCGAATACGTCACTCTATGTGCTCTGACATGCACCTATGAGCACCACTTCCTCTTCGGTTTGCACGTAGAGCTTCCTGAATCCATTGTGTGACACAATATTGGATGATAGTCACGTTGTGCCCGACACGAGTTGCTATTGTGCTTAGCTACAAACCCAGTTCTTTGAGTTCGATAATACGGTCACGTTCCCAAGTCGTTAACTGATGGTATTGAGCTCACCGACGTCTCAGAGGCATTTTCTATGCTTCTTCAAAAGTCACAAATGCTACGTAAAACCTCAGAGGCTGTTTATGAGAAGGAAAGCTGCTGGACTTTATAGCCCGAATATAAGTATCACGTGATCAGATGCGCGCGCAAATTTAATAATTTGCATATCCATCTCACCATTATCGCTCCTGAAATTTGCATGACGCTATGTGCATTACTTCTTGGTGTTGCAATTTCACTTTTGAAAAGTGTATTAGTGGTATTGAGAAGTGTTATGTTTCACATATTCACTGGAAGGAATTCATTGGAAACAAATCCTGAATATAAAATTTTACTTACTGATAGGAAGTGTATTTCTTTTAATGGAACTCTTAACGGAGTTTATTATTAAAATAATATTTTTATTTGGTGATTTCATATATACAAAGAGATTATCTTAAATTGATTTAAAAACGGATTAAAACTAATGACTATATATATATATATATCCCAAAGAGTTGATCAGTATACAGGGTGCTTCGAAATTCATGGACAAAAATTTAAGGGTGATAGAAAACATCTAAACAGGCAATTTTTCCCATGCAATGCATAGGTGAAGAGAAAGTAGTGCACTTCTATTTGACGCTGTTGTGGCGAGTTTTCTTACACATCGTCATTTCTACCGAGGGATTTCAGTAAATATGGTGATGCACAATAATCAGGAAAAGATAGACATACAGTTTTTGCATAGTTTTGCAAATGGGAGTGTTCTGGAAGCCGAAAGAATGCACAAACAGCATTTCCCGAGAAGACACGTGTCAGACCGAAAACTGTTCGTGTCACTACAACGGTGCCTGTATGAAATGAGATCCTTTATTACCATCATGCATGATACAGAGCGTGGCAGGAATTTGCGGACACTACAAGTTGAAGAGATATTCTACAAAGAGTGAGAGATCGTCCAGATGTTATCACGCGACAGTTTTCTCTAGCCGTAAATGTGTCCCGCTCGATTGTTTGTCTAGGAGACGAAGGATTACACTCAACCATGTACAGAAAGTGCAAACCTTTGTATCTGCAGATAATGCGCCACATGTCGAATTTGCTCGTTGCGTTTTACAACAGCTATCGACGCAGTCTGATTATAGTGCTCATGTGTTATTCACCTATGAATACACTTTTGATTGGTCCATACCTTCTGCCATTCTTACTAGACAGCATAAAGTACCTCATATTTTCACAAAAGGTATTTCCAGAGTTACTTCAACCTGTTGCATCCAACATACAAGAACGTTTGTGGTTCCAACACGACGAAACTTCACACCATTTCAGCTTGGATGGCCTTACACGCTAAATTACCAGGGAGACGAATTGGTCGGGGTGGTTCCACACCTTGACCGGCATCGCTCATCAGATCTCTCCTGTCTGGACTTTTGCGTGTCATTTGAAAAGTCTCGTCTACGAAATTCCCATCGACTCCGACGAGGATCTAGTTCCAGGATTTTTGTTGCTGCCGGTGCTGTCCAAGAAATGCTGGATTATTTCAAAAAATGCACCGTTCTCTACATCGCAGGTGTAACGGCTGCACTTAGAAGCAACACGAGGGCTATTGGCGACGGACCTCGTAATTTTTAACATTTGTCTTGTTGCGAGGATGATGTCTCTGCTGGCACTTCCAGATTTCCACACCACTCCTTAGGGAAGACTTGTAGCCTCAACAGATTCAATGTGCATCAACCCTGCTACACTGCAAGTCTTTAATGATATCAGGACTCATACTCTCGATTCAACAGAAACAACGCCAGCCACGAGTTCGCGACCTTGACCACTAGGCTACCGTGGCCATAGGGTGTCATAGGAGAGCTGTTGAGGTTAGACCAACTGTAAAAAGTTATTCAAAGTGAGTCCCTTTATCAGACAACTGCTGTTTGGAATTCGCAAGATAAGTAAATATTATTATAAGTATTTGTTAGGGGCGAATTAAGTAAGCCGTTCCCCATAATTAATTTATTATGAATATTGTTGATTCAAAGATTTAAATAAACTAGTTAACATTTTAGGCTAATACTTAATGAGTATAAAGTCTTTCATTGCCAATGAGAATTGAATTCGTTCCAACTAACTCATTTGAATGCATTTCCACCCCTTTTATTGCTGATTAGATTTAGAAATTTCATAATTGATCCCCTTAGCATTAAGATGTTTTTAAAAATATTGAGTATTTTCTGGAATATTCAAATGGAGTTTCTTGGATGTGCATTCATGGACAAAAAAAATTAGCGCACCAAGAAATAATAGCGGGATCGTAACGAAACTTGGTACGAAGGTACATGTCGGGGAGATATGCAAATGATTAGAAATGCAGCGTGATTGCGCATTACGTTTAGCCTGTACAGGGCGTTTAACGTCGTTCTCCGTGGAGTATAATACAGGTAACCAAAACTCGTTTGAGTGTGCTGAATCGTTTACAAAGGAAGAACTGAGGTACACATGCCATTACGTCGTTTTCGAGGACAACACGAGCAACTGTCGCAGTTTGAGAGAGAGAGAATCATCGGCTTGATGGAAGCTGGGGGGTAAGCTAGGCGAGTAGCTCGTCAATTAGGTCGCTCTGATTGTGTTGTGAGGAGGTGTTGGGATCAGTGGATCCAAAAGAGATGTCATTTACACGAAGACCAGGCTCAGGACGCCCTCAACAGACCAGTCATCGAAAAGACCACCACATCGTAAAAAATGCACCTGTACAGACAACTACTTCATCGGCCGCCATCCAGGCACTGGTAGCACCTTCACTAGGGGCCCCTGTGTCTTCTCGAACCATACGAAGGCGCCTGGCTGAAGGACATTTGGGATCGCGGCACCCATTATGTGTGCTGCCCTTGACGTCCACCCATCGACGCCTCCGTTTGGAGTGGTGATACGCACGAGAAAACTGGACTACAATTTTGACCAGGAATGGAACCAGGTCGTCTTTAGCGACGAATCCAGAATCAATCTCAGCAGTGATGACAATCGTGTTCGTGTGTGGAGACCCCGTGGTGAACGCCTCAATCCTGCCTTTGCTTTACAGCGACACACCACTCCAACACAGCTGGTGTGATGGTATGGGGTGTCATTACCTACAATACACGGTCACCCCTAATATTGATCCATGGCACCATGACAGCCCAGTGGTATGTGCATGACATCCTGTAACTACATGTGTTGCTACTCATGCAACGGCTTCAAGGAGCCATTGTTCAACAAGACAATGCCCGGCCTCACACGGCAAGGATATCTCCGACTGTATACAAGACTGTCTCCGCACTGTTACTACCCTTCCTTGGCCTGCTCGATCCTCAGATTTGTCTCCAATCGAGCATATCTGGGATCATGTGGGACGGCGAGTTGGGCATCTCACGAGTTTGAACGAAAGAGAGGCAAGGTTACAGATAATATGGAAAGAAATGTCTCAAGACATCATACAGAACTTGTATGCCTCAATGCCCGATCGTATCGCATCGTGCATTCACGCTACAGGGGGTTCAACAGGGTATTAAATCCTCTGTTCTTTTGTCTTTTTCTCTGAAATAAATGATCCTTTTTTCTTTGATTTTCTAATCATTTATTTATATCAAAATAGTCATTACGTATGTAAAATTTCGTTTCATTTTGACGACTCCTTCTTGGTGCGCTAATTTTTTTGTCCATGAATGTATAATTATTCAAGAAGTCTTTGGATGAGGGAAGATTCCTTCACTTACAGGTTATAGCAGGTGTCCTAAAAGTTAATTGAACTGACGATTCTTTTTCGTAAAGTTTTCATACAAAAATAACAAACATTAAAACAATTAATTTTGCACTAATGGTGAAACGTATTTCTAACAAAACATAGAAAAAACTTTAATCTTGTATTATTTGAGTAAAATGGTTATTTTCAGATCACCTACTGTTTGAGGATTATTTTCAAAAACTTTGTTCTTTAAATATTCCCACAGAAAAAACTACGAAATGCTCAGATGAAGGGAACGAGACTCTAGTTTCTGAAACAACAGTGCAATATGCGGTACAGAAATGAAACCTTGGACATGCTTCAAGATTTTTTTGGGAGGGGGAGGGAGGGATCGCGCGCTTCATCTCAAGAAATCTTCGGCTATCTATGTAATGAGCAAAATTTGTTAAAATAATCCACAAACAATAGATGATCTGAAAATTTCCTTATTTCTCAAAGAATACAAGACTCCAATCATCCTGAAACACGTGTCTCAAAAAACATGGAAATAAGTTCATCTTTATCTCCAAGAAAGAGGCGGACATTTTGAATATTTATCGTTAATGAAAGTTCAAACAAATTTTTCTGTGTTGTATTAGAAGCGCTTTTTTTTCATCGTGAGTATAAAAATAATTGCTTTTAATATTTGTATTTTCAAATCACCAGTAAGGGAATTTTAAGAACATCCGGTATCCGAATCATTTTGCATTTTTAGTTCTTTTTCTGGAATGACAATACAAAGGAGGTTTTACTGTAATATATTGTAACTTGTATTCAAAAAACCTAAACGAAGAGTCATAGAAGGAAGATTCTTTGTGATGATGCGCAACAGAAAGATTATCAGTACGACCATTTTTCAGAATTCCATCACAGTTGTGGGAATGTTGTTGAATTTAAATGTACTTCTTTGCAACTTCATTTCTCCACAGCTTTCGCAATGATTACTTATGCAATATCCCGCCTTTGGATCCCGAAGAGCTTATCATTTTATTTCAATTTACACTTTTGAAAAAATATCGCTTTACAATTTGTTCTCATCGAGGCATTTTTATTTCTTTCAGACTTTTTGTCTTCTATTTTAATTCGTAATGTTACAAGGATTAAATAATATGATTTTTGTAACAATTTCGGTTTTCATTAAGGGATTTTCAGATTGTCTTGTACTTTATTTCTTAAGCTAAGCCGTATTAACCGATGCATAATTATATGTGTAGAACAAACTTTAGATCAAATGCACTTGTCATCCACTGCAAAACGTAACCCACGACTTCTAAAAATAGCTGACCAAAATAAAACAATCAACTGCATTTGTGCGACGCAGAATTTAAAAGCCGAAGGGAAAAAAAAGAATACAAAACTTTTTTAAAAAAATTAAGTTCTGCAGCTGCCAACCATGATGAAACAGCAAAATATAGTGCAAACACACTGGATTACGCTTTTAGAAAATAAAGAGTTACAAAAATAATGTTTTACATAACAAGGAATAAATTTTGACCCTACGCATGTTGCGCATTATTGTCTGAATATGTCTTAATATATATTTTTTAAATACATTTTCATTTTTGAAAAATAAGGCTTGCTTTTCAAAACGCTTATTGATAAATGAAAATTAAATTTTGAGCTTGTGCACATGTTACGTATTATTTTTAAAATCCTATTATTAGCTCACATTCTCTCTATGTATATCTTGTTCAAATTTTCAATCATTAATAAAATACTTTTTATATTCATCCACTCAAGTTCAAATATATTTTTTTAAACTTGTAGTGGATAACACTTGATATTAATATAATTTTTTCAAATATCAATTCATTTAATTAAATTTAGTTTGGAGAAATGCAGTTTAGCCCAACCGCTTGGCGCGATTTCAAAAATTGCAAAACTTGGCGATTTCTTTTCTTTTTTTTTTTTTTTTTTGGCTGAACGTTAAGTCCGCGAAGTGGACCAGGGTAGCCACATTTGGCATAATACCGCCAAATATCTTGTCACGATGGGTGGTTGGGCTAAACTGCATTCCAACCATTTAATTTACCGGATGAATTAAGAAACAATCCAATGCTTCTACTATGTCATTTGTCTTGCAAAGGCAAATTTAGTAGAGCGTCGGCGTAGAATCTTCATGCCTTCGGATCGAATCTCGTTGAAACATAATTTTTTTTTATTTGATTTTCAAATAATTAGTTTTAGTTTTATAGGGGAGAAAAATTTTTCTCTTATATAAGATATTTAGCAGTATATAAATTTAGAAATAAATACCATCAGTGACGAAGCGTATCGATCACTAGAAAAAATTTTCTTTTCCCACTTAATATTATGATTTTGTCGTATGTATATACATATTTATATTAATTGTAATTATTTATTAAAAAGTTACTAAAATAAAAATTTTCTTTGTTGACTTAAGTAGGAATTGACTTTAAAAATGTTTTTATAATACTTGTCTTAATGCATTTTCATTTTTGAAAAGAAAAGCTTGATTTTAAAAATGTTCGCCGATAATTGATCATTTGATTTAAAGAAAGTATTCTAAGACTAATATTGTAAGATATATTATAGGAAAACGAGAAAGCCGCTGAAACTCATTCAGAACCAAATGGCATTTTGCCAATCTTTCACACTCTTTCTTTGAAGCAAAATTCTATTCTTCTTCTTCAATACAGTAACAGGAGTAAGAATTCACAGAGTATATTACAATTATTTCCGCTTTTCTTCATTAGACCTGGTTCTTACCATCTGCTGGAACACAACTGCAACTGCTTCAGCCAGGAGGTTTGCCAGTTCCTGACGGGAGGTCCTATTCCTGCAGAGATCAGAGAGTTACCGCAAGAAATTTCCGGCAATAAGTAAGCTCTTTATGGTCGCTATTTTAGTTCAGTTACTTTCGTAAGAAATTTTTGTGCGTATAATGTTTTTGATATCTGTGTTTCTGGCTATTCTTTAAATAGGCAATAAATAATTTTCGATGTAGGAAAATATCTTTCAAGTTTTATCGATAATTCTTTATTTCCTCAGAGGAAATACTGTAATGGAATTGAATATTGAATGTAATACTTTTCTGAAATCGATATTTTTTTTGCAATAATTGTGATAAACAAACTGATGTTTTAATAGTATTGATTACGAGGCGATGTCGTAAAGTTTTATTTATTTCTAAAAAATAACAGAGATATCTGGATATAATTGATTCTGCATATTAAATTGTCCTTATGCATATAATGATATAAATTACAGCTATTCATGTTGATTTGTTAGGTTACAGGAAGCCGTAGATTGAAGTAACTCTCAGTATGGAGACGATACGAATAGAACTTAATCTTCTGAGTTCTACAATGACATTCTATGAAAGGTCAAGAAATACTGGGGGAAATGTATAACTTTGGAGGGCAATTGTGTAGATAAGCCTTAAAATTAATAAATAAAAGGTAAGTTTCTATTTCAATTATTTTTAGTAATAATAGAAAGTTTTCAATATCCCTGGATAATAATTCAAAATTCGAAACTACAGGTGACTTCAATCTATGGCTTTATGAAACCAAACAAATCAACATCAATGGCTGTCATTTGAATCAATTAATTTGGAAAATAGATCTTATTCAGATATCTCGGTTAGTAATAAATTAAACTTTACAACAACCCCCCCCCAGTACAATCAAAGTGAAACTTGTTTTTCAAAGAAAGTTATGCATAATATATTTTCAAAAAACTACTTGCAATACAAAAATATTGTAAAATACTTTTAGAGAGAAATTAGTTTTTAAAATCAAAACTGAAGTGCTTTTTGTTACTAATGATGGAAACGCAAACTTCGTTTTCGAATAATTTCTTTTAAAATAATTAAATATTTCGAATAAATAGTTTTGTTTGAAACCAACCGCCAATGAAACAGTAAAAAAGATCTTTAAGTTGAAACATTTTTATGCCAATATTATCGAAATTCGTAACTATTACACGATAAAGGATATTTTACCCAAAATTGTAGTCTGGTTCTAGGCTGCACTTTAGAGAGTTAGGAGAGGGGGGTGCCACTCAGGTGTCGTCCTCGTCACTTGACCATGGTTCAAAATTACGAAGTCCGTCGCCAATAGCCCTCGTGTTGCTTCTAGTGCGACGTTAATTAAAACTAATCTAAACTAAACTCCACTTTAAAGCGGAATAAATTGTATTATGATAGAGGCCTGATAATGTTTGAAATGTGTGACATGCTATAGGTAATTCGTTAATATTCTTAAAGATCATACATATTATTGATTTAAGCATACGCATAAAGTTGTTTTTATGAGCATCAAAATTAAAGGCACAGAATTTTCCTATGGCGATTAATATTATATATAAAATTATTTAAAATAAAATTTGAAAATTAAGATACCTTGAAGTTTGCAAAAATAAGTATTAAAAAAACAATTATTTTTCTAAATATTTCATAAATTTTTTTTCAAAGAATCTGAAAAAAAAAAATCATATTTATATAACTTTTTAGTCAATACAACAATTGGTGCAGCTGGGTGCACAAAACCAAAATATATATTATATAATTTGAAAGAGTTATAAGTGAAAAGAAAAAAGTACAAACAAAATAATGTCTATGTTGTGGGTCAATCCCAAATACTTCTTCAAAACTGAAGTCGGAGTAAAATAAAAACTCTGTACTCTCTAAATTAAGATTGAGTTATTTTAATTGATGTAATCGCGAAAATATTATTCTATTATAGAGTTTTTATTCCGTAAAATAATACGAAACAATAATGCTTTAAACAGTATACGTATAAAAAAGCAAAATGTAAACGAAAACTGTTTTTTTTAATTATATTTTTAACCTAATAATGTATTTAGTGGTGACAGAGTTTTAATTTAGAGTTCTGGATTTATTCGCGTAAGATTTAACACTGCATCAGGAAAAAAAAATTTCTTTGAAAAGTTTTATCGTATCTAATTTTTAAAAGACTTTAAAAGTATAATATTTTCATAAAAGCAAATTTCCCTTTCTGGCAAGAAATGTTAGGCAATAAGATTCAACAAAGGAAAACGAGCCTTAATTTTTCTTTTACTCCGAAAAGCGCGCTTTTGCGAAAGTGACATTCATCTCATGTCGGCTCCCGGATTCCGAAGTCTGAGAATAGAACTTTCGAAAAGCGTGCGCGTAGGAGTTGTTATTCACACCCCCCTTTCGAAACTTCTTCTCGGGTGCCAACACACACACACACGCACTCGTCCCAGGTAAACAAAGAAAGCTCATTTGATCAGTCCGTTCGCCGGTGACGGAGCATCGACCGCTTTCTCTTCCTTTGCACGGGTTTCCTTTGTTGATGTTCCCAGATCAGTTTCTTTTTCATTCTGAAGCAATGCATATATTCTCTCAAATAAAAAAAATGGTTTTAAATTATGTCGATTCCACAATAGAACCACACTAACCTAGAGCAAGAAACTCCAAAATCGTGGCTGGGGGATTGGGATTTCGAATATCGATTCCACCAACTAATGGAATAATAGAACTTATTTCTAAAATAAAAATAAAAACGTGTCAATTGAACTAGGCCGCAAAATTCTAACTCAGATTTGCATAGAATTTTATATACAGCAAGCTATAAGTCGAAAAATATTCTCTTCTTTATTCGATTGCGGCTCTAGATTTTTCTGTTGTCCTTCATTTGCTCCTCTTGCGTAAGGATGGTAGAGAGCTAAAAGATTTCTAGATTTGGAAGCGAAGAGTAAAATAGATTATTACAAAATTTCGAAGGAATAATTCATAAATGATGAAAATACATATCCCGGCTGTACTATGTCTTCACAACATTCAAAGGGAAAATAAATTAAAATTAAAGAGAGCCCATTTTGTTTCCATGTCTCGAAAACAATAAAGTTCAAGTCAGATTTTGTAAGACTACAGATACCGATCGAAAGTTTTACATTCCACAATGCTGGAGTTTGAACTTGTGCGTCAACAGTTGAACGTACCATGCCACCGAAGGAGAAGCATTAACCTTTCTCAGCAGCTATTTCAGTCAAGCTTGAACTTAACCCAACTGATAAGGTTCACAGAGGGGAACCCAACACAAACTGCTCAACTCTGTAATGGAACTGTTGACTTGATAATACCCCATCGCGTAACAGGACCGTCGTGCGAGGGATGGTTCCAGTGGTCAGGGTCGAAATCTCGCCAACGAAAGTTGAAGATGGCACGGGGATGTTTGAGTCATCAGAAAAAGTTCGGTGAAGAACCAGCAGACGGTGGATGAGTTCATCTTATTTCGGAGTCGGAGAGCCGAAGTTATTTCAGGACGTCTGACGCCGCGCTCCGTATAAGATCTTATTCGTTTTCGTCGCCCGTTGGATGTAGAGGTGAGTTCTTTGTCTTCTTCTTAAGTTCAGTGCTGTAGGGAAAACCTTTTGTTCGTGAAAAATATCTCTTATCTTCCGCCGATCAGGAAAGGACACTTGAAACGGGAGGGCAAATGAAGCGTACTGACAGTTCTCCGGCCGGTAATGTATTCTGAAAGCTAGATTATCTCGAAATTCTCAACTAAGTAAATATACTGGTTAAAATGCTTCTCGTATGGAGATTTCGCGATCCATGATTTATATTTCGAGCTTGTATTATTTAAAGAAAAAACTACAAGGCATTCAAAGTATTTGATTCCCCAACAAAAAAATTTGACATCATGATTACGTAATAGAATTGATGTTTAACATAGAGCAATTTTTTTTGTTTGATGTGAATTCGAAATAAGTAAAATGAAAGAAATTCAGTGGATTGCGTGATTCTTTTAGCTTAAATGTCGTTAAACAGATATTGGCCGCTGTTTCTTGAATCACTATCTTATCATATGATTATATTTATATTTCTTGTCTGTTTCTCTAAATAACCTTCTTTTCTGTACACAGATGGGAAATTATGTGAAAATATTAGTGAGAACTCTAATGTATAACAATCTTGTTTCAAAGAGACTATAAAATTGTTGAATTTGAATTTTAAAATATATATATATGTAATTTGATTCAAATAAGAATAATATATAAACTGAATCTTGTACCAAACTGAGACGGAAAAAATGTAGTTATATAATGTTACAAGATTCGTCAAGGCTTTCGACCTATTATTTCTTCATAAAATACAAAAATTTACTTTTTTTAAAAATATAAATGAAAGTGCTTCTTCCTTATATTTCGCTTATGTTTTGTTTAATATTCAATTGATTTTTTTACAAAAATTATAGTTGAATATATATATATATATATATATATATATATATATATATATAACGATATTTTATTTTGTTTGTTATAGTCTTATAACAAATTACGTGCATTATTTAATATATTTATTCGTATGTTCAGAAAGCAATGTATAAATATCCATATTTGAATAATTTATTTTGTACTCTACGATTTTTTTACACTTTTTTAATCCCCATTTCGGAAAAGTTCATGTTTAGATAAAGTGAAATGTATGCAACTTTTAAGTCATGTCTTGTCTTAATTAAGTCATGCATTATCTTAAAAGTCATGCATTGTCTTAAAAATTCATACTATAATGTTCAGGGTATTACGATCCATTGCTGTATTTTAACGTTCTTTTCATTCCCATTTATTTAACTTTGTGATTTTTCCATTTTATGTGATTGAGTATTTTATTGAGAATACTAAAAGTATCTATACGAGAAAATATTTTGCTAATACGAAAAACAAATTGCATATTTAAAGATAAAATCAAAGTATCTGCTATTTCTTAAGAATTAAACTTTGCAGCAGACAATCTAAAGTACAATTCGAAATTTACTCATATGTCCAGTTGTACGATGTTAACTAATAACGGAAAGAAAAAATGCACGTGGAAAATAACGAGAGCAGTTTGTAACCATTGGACAGTTGTTGAACTAAACATAGTCGAAATTATTTTTAAAAAAACAATTGAGTGAAATTGTTTCTTGTTTTATAACCATTTAACACTATCATTTCTTATCATTATATACCAAAGAATTAATTCTAAAACTAATGGGGGGAAAGGATGTTTCCTCAATTCTTACTTTAAAAATATAAACATATTCATGCAAAATTGGTGAAAAAGTGAAAATTATGAGCGCATATTTTTTGAGACAGGGCAATTTAATTTTTCTTTTCAAAAATAATTATTTTGATATTTGAATATTTCCTTTTGTTTTCAAAAATTTCTTATATGACGTGTGATATTCAGTCATTGTGTTTTTAATTCGAGTGCAGAAAGATATCCTAAACGAACTTGATTTTGATATTCGACTGCTGTATTAAGAACTAACCACAATATATTGAAGGAAAGAGTGATTATAATATATACTTTAAAAAAATTTCAAGGCCGAATTATGTGTTTGCTGTGTGTGTGTCGCTTATCATTTCTTGTACTGAAATTCTGAAAAAAAATTGGTTACAATTAAACATTGTGGGATTGTGTGTACATTAGTTTCGATAGTTAGTAAATACTCATATATTTTTGTTACTAGATTTGTTTCGAAATAAAATTGTTTTTCTCTTAACTTTGTGAGAGGTATTTTAAAGCTTTTTCTGTCTGAACTGTATCATAAAGGGGACTTATTATTATGTTTTGGCGTGCGCTATTGTTATTTCAGCTGATGTTAAAAGCACACTCATTATTGACTTTTCGTGACTAGAATAAAAACTTTTAGCTTACAGCAAAGAGACCTGGAGTTTAATTTGCTATAACTGGATTTCTGTTAAACAAAAGTCTTATTATTTCTTCAATATATTTAAATTTAAAAAAAGTATTCGAAATTCTTTTTAATGATAACCTTATTAAAATACACCAGTAGTGCTTAAGTTTAACCAATAGCAGAACAAAAATAGTATAATTCTTGTTATAAAAATATAAGATATAAAATCTCTTTGTACCTTTTTTTCTTATTCGAATCCTCCAATTCAATTAATTATTGAGCTCTGAAAATTTATTTTTAGGAGCGAATATTTTTGTACTGTTAAACTAATTTGAAATGCTTTATACGCACGCGAAAATTATTGGTTGAAAAAACATTTTACCCTAGTGAAATGCATCTAATTAATTTTATTTAGAAAATTATTTTTAATCTTTCAATTATCAATATCTAATCTTCCGTATCAATTACAATCGTCATTTCTTTCACAGAATTTTAGGACATTCAACATTGTTTATATTTCTTTTATATTTGTAATAGATACATGGCAATAAAGTTAGAAATTAGAAAGTCGCAGAAAGGAAGCTAAATTAAATAATGATGTGGGATTTAAATGTATAAAATGAGATTCTTTTGCTGGGGTGAAATAACAATCATGATACAGTTAATGTGACTTGTTTAGATGATACCTTTTTAAGATTAAAACTCTTAACTTCCCTCCATCATTAGGTGAAGTAAAAGAATAAAAATCAAATTGAAAGCTTCACGTAAAGGTTCGAGTGCAGGAAAACTTGAAAAAGTTTTAATATTTAAAATAGTAATTTTTGTAATAATATTTGGAAAAGCATATAAAAAATTTGCACCAAAAAAGATGACCGTATGTCAGATCTATGAAAGCAATCGAATCCAAATCTCAGTCATTACATTCTAAATCAAATTGTGTTTTATAACTCTTGAAGGAAGTGCTTTTAGAATGTTGTAGGCGGCGCGGCGTCATCTAAGGAAAACTTCCATTACATAGGCAAGCGATACAGTTGTTAAGGATCGCTGAACTATGCATTATAAATTAAAGAAAATTCGAAATTTTCTTAAGACAGTCGAAAATGCTTAGATTCAATTTTTTTGGAATGAATAATTTTATTTTTTATATTTTAAACAAAATGATTATACTATATTTATAAATCACAAATGAACTGAATAGACTAAAAAAAGTTATAAAGTTTTGCAATTTTTTAAGGTATATATATTCCAGTTTTAATGACTTAATATATCCAGTAATGAGCAATTAAGTTAGAAATAAATTTAATTAAATATTTAATACATTTATTAACTTAAGCCTGTTAATTAATTTAAGTTCTTCATAATTCACAAATATACATTCATCTTACAATTTTTTTTATATTCACCTCTCAATTCTACACAGTTCAATTTGTTTGGTTAATACTAATTTTATTCTAAAAAGCGAAAAAATTGAAAACTTTAAATCAATTTACCTTTCTTTCCGATGATCGAAAGCATTCTTAAAATTTTCAGTTTTTTTGAAAATTTTAAATCGAGACGCAACCAAAACCACAGATTATAAAAATATTTCAGTACTTGAATAGAAAAATAGCACACTGGTGAAAGTTTTCTTGTTTTTGAATTTTCGATAGCCTTTTAGTTCAAACAAACCTGCTGCGAAATTTGAGAACACTTATCAAAATCCCTGTCGAGAGTGATATATCGAGAAAAAGATATAGAAGAGAATTATAAAAACCCTGTAAGATGAATAGTTCTTCCTTTAATCTGAATTAGCTAGTCGAATAAGCGGATCATATTTATTTCTTTTGGTGGGGCGGAAGAGAAGTGTTTTTTTAAGGTAAGTTTCTCTAAACTTGTTGTCTTCCTATTTTCTCAGGACCTTGAGCAGCGCCCTCAAAGAATACTTTAACAAATTGAGTCTGAGGGCAGAGGGCTCCAAAGGAATCAGCTTCGGACCTTCGGAGCGCGTGGCCGAGGAACACCGCAACGGACACGCCCCAGAAGCCGCCCCACGCCCTACGCAGAACGGAACAAGGAGAAAGAAGTCATCGGCAGGCATGTCGGCAAGCAACAGCACTCAGCAGAAGCAACAGGCTGCTCCTAAGGAGCAACCAGCCGCAGCCCCTGAGCCACCCCAGCAAATAGCCGAAGAACCACCCCAACAGAATGCAGTAGCAGAGGCATCTGCCGCCGCCCCAAATCCTCCACCCCCGCAGCAGCAACCACAAGAGACCAGCAATCCAACTACCAATGCCAACGAAGCACCACCCAGCGAACCTCAGAGCACTCCCCAGGTAAGAACTGGTATATTTTTTTATATAAAATGATTAAGAGGATACTGTATCAAGTGAGCAACTTTTTAAAGTTAAATATTTATAAGAAAAAGTTTTGCTTCATTATATTTAAACACACGTAAAACATGCATTTTGGACGTGGGGGACTTCATTTTAAAACAAACAATAATTTAATGTTTTGAAGTCAGCGAAATGACTCGGTACACTGTTAAAGAAAATTTTAATAACTCGCTGAATAATGTAACTAGAAATATGAAATTTTGTGCATATATTTAGAGTAAACTTTCAAATTAAATCAGGTAACAAAAAGTTTTTCTACACTTTGGTCATTTCCACGGCACTGTGTACCTTTAACTGAAAAAAAAAACTGTTAGTTGTCAATTTAATCTATTTCCATAGAATAGACATTCCTAAAGGTCACTTCGTCCCTTCTTCTGTGTCATATCTAGGAATGGTGAGAACAAGGAAATTTTTGATACCCACTTCTGTACATTGGATTTCAGCCCTCGAAATTCAGTAAATGATCATAAAAGAAAGACTCAATGAAGAAAAATCAACTAGTTTTATTTAGTTCTGTAGAATAATCACAACTAACATAGGAGAAGTAACAAACTCCCGTCCTCAGTTAAATATTAACAGAAAATTCTATTTATCTCAATAGCAACGAAATCGGGTCCGAGACGGGAACAATACTCATCACCTGGATCCGAGTCTTATTCTCAGCAATCTGGCAATCACTTAACTTTTTGACTCCAATATCATATGCACTATATTCTTGCTAACTTTTTAATTCATCGCAGCATTTAAACACATACAATCTCTATCTCATCCTCCTCTCCTATTCACTGAATTTTGTTTATATATAGCTATGCTGATATAAATAAATCACGGTTTATTCACAAGACTTCGACATCGCAAATCAAATAACCCTGTATAGTACCCCAAAAGATTAGTTGAAGAGAAAAACATCCATTACAACTTTTGGACAATTATATTCTGAATCCTTAAATAAGAGACGCTCCCAGACGCAATGTGTCGGTACCTCTGACAACATTGAGCAGTTGATACACTTATTTTTAGTAACTTTAACGACACGCATGGAATATGCTGGAGAGTCAAGTCAGAAAAGAAGTAGTGAAAAAAAATCCAAGATGAAGTTATCATTTCATCCGAGGTATACAAGACCACGCTTGTGAGGATGAAATGTGAAAATGGTTGTTCTATTTTGTGTTAATGAATTATGTATAAACCCCGGACTCTTATGAAACGTACTTCATATTATTCATTCCAAGTGATTAGAGATCCATGTGAGTACGAATTAAATGTTTTAATTCAAAACTTGTTCTTTCTTTCCCTGTTGCCAGATTCAGACAACCGAAAGAAGCTTTTTAAAATTAAGGCCAGTGCCCGATATAAATCGAAATGTTACAGAATTACGATATAGGAATATAAACTATGAAAAATATAAAAATTACACTAAAATAATAAAATAATTATATTAATCATAAATAGATACAGCGATATTTGGAAATATTCATAATTTAAAAACTCCAAAATACTTTTTAGAAACATTATGATAATAATGAGTGTTCTACAGCTGATCCACTACACAGCACTGCAAGGGTTATGTGAAATAACAGAAGAGTAACTTCTTTCAAGTAGCTATTCTAGAAAATACAAATACAGATTACAATGCAATGTTGCAAGAAAAATAAGGATAATTCTCGTTAAATGATTACGAGGGCCTTCAAAATACCTAAGATATCTCTGAAAATATGGCGTCGCATAACTAGAATAATTCCTCGCAATATTAGTTCCAATTGCTATTATTAACTTTAACGAAAGTAAATTTTTTATTTTTTAAAGATGCAGTCAAAATTTCATAATTTGAGTTTTGAATCGACAAGTTTTAGGAAATAAAATGTTTAATAACGCAGAAGAATCAAGTCCTTCAGGAAATCAAAGGAAACGACACATAATTTTTCTGTGGCAGAAC
This sequence comes from Nephila pilipes, assembly GCA_019974015.1. NCBI lineage: Eukaryota > Metazoa > Arthropoda > Arachnida > Araneae > Nephilidae > Nephila > Nephila pilipes. The sequence continues at coordinate 18,031 of BMAW01090384.1, read as the reverse complement.
CAGTGTTGCAATATTATCTCACATTGACAATGTATGTGATAATATTGAATAAGATCAAGTCTTCTGTGTATCTCTATTTTTTGCTGTGATCTTCTTTATATTACATTAATTGATTGAAATAGCATGTTTGAGAATCTAATATTCGTCACAGTGAGAGTACAAGCCTATATATACCTCTGCTATTATATTGATCCTGTGATTTGAAGTCATTTAAGGCCCATATACACAAAGCTTCAGGAAAATAATTGACATTTTTACTTGTCCTTTACTGAACTATTACCTATATATCATAATAGTTCAATAAAAGAACATTTTTCTTTGGCAGTAATGATCGAACAATTCTAAAAACGAAAGGAACGTGTTTTTCAAAATGTGATAATATAAAGCCGAATTTTTTTTACACACAATTTTGAATATTCAAATGAAATTATCAAACTATTTTCAAAACTTCTCACTCTAAATCATGAAGTATAATTTGCATAAATTAAAATTCTTTTAATATTTAAAGTCGTTTTGCTCTCGTACTTGATCACTGCACAAAAACCTGAGTACTTTTTCGAGTGCTATTGAAGACTTTGTACAGTTCAGCAAAATCGCTATGCAATGGCAGATTATTTCATTGGAATGTTCTGAAACCGAAATATATTTTCCGTTTTTAATTGCATATTAACGGCACACTGAGAAGCAACTCAAGAGTTATTGGCGGCGGACTTTATAACCTCGGGCAAATGACTAGGTTATACTTGAGCTGGCACCCCCCTCTCCAGATAATGCCAAAGGAAGGACTATTATTTACCAGATTTAACGTGCATTAGCCCTTCTACTTGGGAAATTTTTAGTGACATCAGGCAAACTCGGCAGCTTAGCGGTCAGGATCGCGACATCGCGGCCTGCGTTTGTTTCCATCAAGTCGTGGTCCACAGCAAAAAAAAAAAAAAAAAAACACTTTATAGCGGGGATGATGTACATTAAATCTGTCGAAAATCTTCTCGTGGGAGAGGTGTAGAAGTAATAAGAGGGAGCTCAGGTGTCAACCTTGTCACTTAATCGAAACTCAAAATTATGAGGTCCGTCGCCAATAGTCCTAGAATTGCTTCTCAGTGTGATGTTAATAAATCAATCAATTAGTGATATCAGAACTCGTACTGTGGTCGCAATACAGATTTTTGAGATAATAGCGAAGAAAAAAACTGACTTGATTGATCAGAAAACAGTAAAATGTTTACTTTTTAGAATGGAAATAATAATTATGACGAAATAAAATTTGACCATTTCAAAACAAGCTTGAAAAACATTCAGATAAGGGAGCTACTCTCTTTGGATTCCACATTTTCTGATGAAAATTCGGTTTATTTTCTCAGGTTGTGAGCAACGGGGCGGAGCTGAGCAATGGAGCACCTCGCCGAGGCAGCCTGGAAGATGGCGACGATGGACAGACGACTTTTGCGCCCAGGAGAGCAAGGAGGTACGACGACCCTCCCTTCCTGTTTCCAGACGTCGACGTAAGTGAGATTTAATGTTTCTAAATAAACACTTTCCTTAAGGAATACACTTTCATTTACTGTTGCAAATTCAATATTTTTCATTCCCAATAGAAATTGCCTAAAATTTTCATTAATGTAATCTAGTATATATATATATATATATATATATATATATATATGAGAGGCAGAGACATGTTTAATATATCAATTATTTTTAATTTTTTCTAGTAAAAAACATTGTCATATTCTGTTCTGGATTTCATTTTGAAATATGCTCTCGACTCTATCAAGAAAATTATTATTTAGTGTGTATCGAATAAATATCTTTTTTTTTTGTTTGAATATACTTATGCGTAGATGATTTTAGCTTTCTTAACGAAAAGTCTTTTTATATGAATGAATTTTACTTTACTTGCAATTAATTTCTCGGTTTCCTCCCCCCCCCCCGGGTGATTATGTTACCTATGAATCAAAACATTTCCGAATCTACTCACAAACACTTTACAAAAGATATATTTGTTTTTTGATTATAATAATCTGCGGAGAATATTATACTGCTTAATCGTATAACCACTCAATAACAAAGACACTGCACGTGGTTCAAGCAAAAATTCAAAACGCCATTTCGTGGAAAGGGATTTACAGACTTCATATTCTTAACTCAGGGAGCAGCCTTGCTGAAACAAATCATGGAGCTTGTAGATGGGAAGCTGACGCCAGAAGAGAACAAGGACATCCACGAGTTTATGGAGTACCTCACCACAGACGGTGGAGCCTGGGCTCTAGGTGCCTCGCATCTCGAGACCATAGGTGAGTCAATGTTTAGTTTTATTTTCCATCATTAAGATATATGTTCTGCTTCGTTTTATTTTTTGAGTGAGAAACATACTCGCGTTGAAACACACATAAGCAACTAATTTCAGGTTGTAGGGCTCCTTACATTCGTACGAAGAAGCTCGCTAAGACGCAGCTGGGTCCCTTGAGAAAGACCAAACGATACTTTTGTAGCATGTAAACTTACAAGTTCTAATCAAAATTAGACTTAACAAATTTCTGAACTATAGAGATCAAAACCATGCCGCACCAGATCTCAAATCACTACATATGCTAGCATCTCCATATTAGATTATTTAACCAATAGCAAAAATTTTTATTTCTATCATATCCAATTAATAGAAAATGTTGTGTCATGTGGTTTCGAAAAGGCGTAGTTAAATTCATTCAAAGCGCAAATTTCAAGGTAAGAGGAACAGAGAAATCTAATATACGTTTACGAGCACGAAATTGCCTTCGGACATTATAAAGAATAGTAATTAATACTCACCTGGTACTTTAATAAATATTTGATTTTTGCTGTAACTAACGAAACAAACTCAAGTCCTTTCATATCCCAACCAAGTTATAAAATTTTTATTGTATCGGAATGGGAAATTTTTTTTTGTTCTAAATTCTTTGAGCTTCCTGTAAGGGAAGTGTGATATTTATTCATAAGATAAAAACATATAATGATGTATGTCCCTGTGGTAGGTCGATTGCTGAACGACCGCAACCTGCGCCCGGAAGTGCCGGTTCTCACACTGCGCATGTTCCAGGCGGCCTCGCTCAAAGAAGACATCATCCTGCTGCTGCACCAAGACAGAGAGAAGCATCATCTCATGACGTATTTCTATAAAATCGAGTCCTTACTACCCGACGAGCAGACAGAAGTCTGTGGCCTGGTAGGCAACTTATTTTTTCTTCGCCCTTCGAAACATTTAATATGGATAAGAACTCCATCATTTCCCGTCATCAATCTAGGATATAACTGTTTTTTTTATTTATTCATTTAAATTGCACATCTATTTTAAGCAACTATAAATTTTGCATTCTAAATTGACTTTTTATTCGCTCTGTAACACATCAAGAATGTTTCAGAGCACCGAGACTTGACTGCATGGAACTCATTTATATAATTATTTTCAGATAAATTCATTGAAATCACGCATCTACTCTAAGAAACTGCAAATTTTGTATTCTAAATTCTCTTTTAATTCATACTTTAACACTTTTAAAATGTATCAGAGCACCGAGACTTGAGAAGACATAACTGCTTTCTGTGTGTGACTCATTTAATTAAATCACACTTATACTCTAAGCAAATGTAAAATTTGAATGGTAAACTTAAATTAATTAAAATATTAAAACAATCAAAGCTGAATTTAATTAACTTAAATTACCTTTTTATTTACTCTTTCGAACATCTAAAAAATATCATAGCACCGGGACCAGAGAGCCTGGATCTCAAATTCTTTTTTTTTTTTCCACTGTTTTTTTGATTTATTCTAAATCAAATATCTACATTAAGCAACTTCAAATATCCCAAACTAAATTCGCTTTCCGTTCACGCTTTAATGCGTATAAAATGTATCAAAGCACCGAAACTTGAGAGCATTGGAATTTAGATACCATTATTTTCTGTTCTATTCATTTAAATCACGCATCTACGCTGAGAAACTGCAAATTTTGCAAAATAAATTCCTCTTCTGCAAGTCAATTCCTTCTTTGTCCATTGATTCACTCAATAATATCATTGCTGAAGATGCTTGCAATTCAATTATTATTTAGTTCTGAAATTAATTTACGAATTGCGCCTTGTGAAACATTGAGCATTGTATTCCTCTCCAATGCATTTAAATAATATTATGATGACTATTTTTAGTTTTATGAAAATATACTATCGCATCAGGCTACTACATCGATGTGCGGTTGTGTAATGGTCATAGTCTCGAGCTCGCGTTCATCGTTGTTTTCGTTGAGTCATGGGTTCAAGTCCTGATGCCATTAAAAGACCAGCCGTATAGTGGAGCTGATGCACGTTAAATATGCTGATGCTCCAAGACCTCCCATTGGCATAATGTATAAGTTTCGTGAGAGAGGTACCAGCTCATGTGTCGTCCTTGTCACTAGACCGCAGTTCAAAATTATGAACTCTGTCGCCAATAACTCTAAAGTTGCTTTTAAAGCTATGGTTTCCTGGGAAATAGGTGCCGTTATCTAGTGGCCGCGATGTTAAGATGTATGACTTCATTAATTTTTCTAATCAAATCTTTCCATGGAAATCATCACTTACCCAATGATTTACGTTCCGTTTGAATTCAATGAAATCTCGGAAACACGTCATTTGGTTACATTAACGTTTCAGAGATGTCATCCACAACAGTTTTGCTGCCGCCAGATAACGACTCCGGTTTCTTAGGAAACCATAGCTCAATCAATGAAAAGAAAACTACCTTTACATTTACTGAAGAAAACTTATTTTGGTAATTTGATGGAGAAATATGTACAAAATCCTCATAAGACTAAAATATTTAATTTGATGTTGAAAAGGAACAATTTAAAAGAGCAAAATTTGCACTTTCAATGTGGATTTTAAACATTACCAAGTTTTTTTTAATTAACATATCAATAATATGTTGTTACTAACTTTTTAATAACACACTTTTATTAACATATTTGCATATTTGAACATGTTACTAATATATTTTTAACTAAGATTTTTTAATAAACATTCACTGGTTCTCGTTTAATTAACACATATCTTCCTATACTTCTAAAACTTTTTTCTTTCGAATAATGCAATTAAAACTGAATAAAAAGTGCATAACCGTCATAAAGACTGCAAGCACAAAAACAATGTAGCATGCAATATAATTTTTTTTATAAAGCAAAAACAAAATATTATTATTGTGAAAAATAACCAAGACCCGTATTGCGTAAGAATGGTATTGCGTAAGAATGGTATTTAAAAGAGTACCCGTTGGCTTTTCTTATTACCCTTAAATCGGACGGATGTGGCAACTATTCTAACTGTAAAGTATAATTGTTTCAACCTTGTTTAAGTGTGGGTGACCATTTCCAACACTGTTGGACTGTTACAATTTTATTTGGGAGGTAAAATAGAAAAAAAAATGGAGACGCACAATGTAACTTAATCCTGCGATAATTTTATTTTTAAAAAACATAATTTAATTCAAATTTTTTTACATTATCATTCCTTACAACAAATGTTGAAAATTTTTGCCACCATTTTGAATGCAAACATGAACAAGTCGAACCAAGTTTTGTGATACTCTTCGTAATATTGTTATTGGCGAGATTTCTTCAATTATGATTTGTTTTAATTCATCAATGTTTGCAGAACTTCTCTGGAAAACCCTATATTTGAGATAACCCCACAAAAAAAAATCCAACGAAGGAAATTCTGGTGACTTTGGTAGCCAGAGGTCCATTGAAATTAAACGGCCATCAAAGAATATCTTAAGCACTTTCATTGTTAGGTTTGACGTGTGTGGTGTGGCTCCGTCTTGCTGAAATCAGCAGTAACTGTCCTGTATCTAAAGTGACACAATAAAAGTTTGAATAGTCCAGGTACACTTCCGGACTCCTTAAAATCAAAGAATTTTCATGTAGGCGATTTTTATTGTTGTCATTCATAATCTTACGAAATAAGCTTGTGACGAGAGACCATTCCTGTTTGTCTCTTGTGCCATAGCTAAACTCAATGTTTAAACACTAAAAGTCGATATATCGACCAAAGAGACGTTAGACCAATACACACAGTATTTATTATTTGATAGCTAATATAATGACAATTATAAATGCTCTCCCGGACGAAGCCTTAACTATTCTAACTCGATCTACCAGTAATAATCTAACTGATTCTTACCACTAAGGTTATCTTCTAGCATACATTAACCAGCCGATAACTTGCAACAATTCCCGGCTCCGACTTCCACTCCAACTCTGGAACAATTGCTGAGCACTAGAACCACTCAACCTCAACCTCTCTATCGTGACTCTCAGTCTGAGTTTATATATTTCCTAACTCTCCAGCTGCACTTCATTTCTACCTGCTTTACATAATCACGTTTCATTTTTGGTTGGGCAAAGGTTGTTTAGCAAAAGCAATCAATCTCAATTAAAAGTCCCCAAGGTTAGTGAAGAAAAACCGCGAATAGCCCAACGTCACGAGTTTTCAAAAATAAAAAAATAATAATAAAAACGCTGAAAGAAGCAGTGGACTAACTCAAATCATTTGCGCAGAATCGGATTAAAAATTACTAATGATGTTCACGCAAATTAGTGTTTAAAAAAAGAGTTTTTGCGTTTAGAAAGTGAAAAAATCGATAACCACACATTTAATATAGACGTATTAAATAAGTAATGATGTTGAAAGTTTCGCTACATATATTATAAGATGTGGATAATACAAAAATCAAACGGGTACTCTTTTAAATTGTTCACCCCTTATTATAATATTTCCCAGCAACATAAAACCTTTTTCTAGTATTTTTCTTCGGCAGTGGATAAAATATATCGGGAGTAATTTATTGCTTTCATAATCTCAACCAAGTTCAATGTAGAATTTAAAAGCAATTTTAGACAATAGCAGTTTCAATGTTTTGTGATTGTTTATTTTTGTCGCACTGAGAAACAACACTAGAACTGTTTTGTACCTCGGTCAAGTGACGAGGACCTGAACTGGGACCTCCCTTTCCTAACTTCCAGGCTAATGGGAGGACTTGGACATCATGGCGCAAGGCCATGATTTGACGAGAACTGTCTGCCGCGGGGCAGAGGCAACGGTTCGATGTTTTCTAAGTTTTAATCTTTTGGAGCTGTACATATGAAAATAATTACGTGAAGATGTGATTAACACTTGTACAACATTTTAAAATAGACTGGTAGTTTAGGTTATTTTAATAGTATGACAGGGAATGCGTCGATCATATGATGAGCTTAACTAGCCATAGTGCCTTGTAAGTCAAGAAATATCAAATGGATGACAAATTCAACAGTTTCTTCTATAAACGAAATACTTTTAATTTCTACCGGTTCAAATATTAAGACAAAACTTACAACCTCTAGATTTTCATAAATTTCATTGTATTCGAAATGAAATGTAGCGAATAAGTTTTACTCGAGAATAATTATCTGTAAATAGCTTTGAGTCACTTGCATGGGTATTATAATCGCTTGTCAACCATCATATTATTAACTGAACAGTCTTACAGGAAAAAGTTTCATTCGATAATTCATTTAGGGAATTTTCTTTTTCATTTTGTTACAGATGTGCAACTTGTGCTCTAATGGCAGCAGTTTCGACTGGTTGACATATATTTCGGAATGGGAGGAGGATGGTAAACCCTGCAACAACAGTAAAGTGACAGTGCGCGTGGCCGTGCACGGGCTGCTCGCAGACCACCCCGAAACTAAAATGAGAGGGTGTGCCCTCGTCTATAACCTAGCTCTCAAGAAGGAGGTGAGACGCTTTTCTTTTTCTAAATGTAAAATTTATTTCATCTTTAGTGAGATATAATAGAGGTTTCGAAACTACCTAAAATTTGGCAGGAGTATTGTTTTTCGTTTCAGATCGGAGAGAGTAGTCGTCAGGCTTTGAGCCAACGAGAATGATTTGAACCCTCAATCTATTGGTCCGTTGAAAAAATGTCGGTCACTTTTGCACTGCTCTTAGCAACTAGGCCAAAATGGATTCACTTTCGGGCAGTTATTAAGGCATTTTAAATCCTGTCATCGTTATTTAAGAGAATAATTGTAATGTAACCAAACCTGATGAGAGAGTCCTTAACACATACACAAACGAGAAAACAGTGATATTCTCTCAGTTACCCTGTAACGAAATTTGGGCATTACGTGTATTAGACACAATCCCCAATAAAGATAAATTTCAAAATGTTTCAGCAGCTTATAAACAATTTGAATAAGATATATTGTAACAAATTAGTAAAATGTAATGCATAATGAATCGCATCCCTAACCAAATGTTGCAATATGGGAATTCTACTTATCTGGGTAGCTCTAAACAAAATATTTTAGATCACTGGATCCGATACAAATAAAATCTAGTAATGGGATAAGAATCATATATACTGTTACGTAGATATTGGAGCAGATTGAATTAAACCCAATAAGTGTCTGAATAACGTGATTTATTAACCCTTTGACGGTTGGGCGAATCAGCAGTTTTCGCTCTCCTATGACGCGCAGCGTTACGATCAAACGGCCGCTGAAAATGGCAGCCCTAGTGGCCTTGGAAAATATCACTCTATTCTGACGGTGAAACGGTTTAAAAGATAGTTTCTAAAGAATTATTTGCGGTATATTAATGCAATATTTGCACCAGTCGTAACTTGCACTTTTAAACAGTTCAGTGAATGATAAATATTACAAATATTAATTTCTAAAATATTAAATTTTTAAACAATTATTTGTATTAATGTAATATTCAGACCAATAGTAAATTGTACTTTTAAACAATTCAGTAAATTATAAAATATTAAAAATTTTAGTTTTTTAACTATGGAGTTAAGTAATTATTTGCGATATATTAATGTAATATTTACAACAATTGTAACTCGCACTTTTAAACAATTCAGTAAATGTTAAATATAATAAATATTATTTTCTAAAATATTAAATTAAAATATCTAAATAAATAGACTAAATTTTAAGCTTTATAAAGCTTTAAGAACTAAAACTTTAAGCTTTATAAAGCTTTTTTTTTAATTGATATATTTATCTAAAATTCTTTCTATGTATAATACACATTAAAACATGAAATTGCATATAAAGGAGCATTACAGTCTTTGCAATAAATGCACCATTTTTCAGTAAAAACTCCCGCTAAATTACACAAAAAATAACTAGATTAACAACTGGATTGGCAACATTTTTCCTTATTATGTAAAAAAATTTACGGTACACATACCACCATCTGTATGCTATCAAATTGATTAAATTTTGCCAGTTAATATCATTTGTAACTCGAATAACGGATGATAATGTACGCGAACGAACTCAGCTCGTCAGTGTCCATTGGGGAAAAATTGTCGCTGTCCCAGTAGGGTTCGGCTACGACCATTTGAGTCGAAAAATTTCGGACGAATTGAACTCGTCAGTGCCCATTATGGCATGCTATTCAGTTGACGAGCTGAGTTCGTTCATAACCATTGAAGGGTTAACATATTAAGAGCAGTTACACTTGGCTGAGTACCTCTCTCGGACTGAAAATCTATAGGTTTACATATTACATAAGAATATTTCAGAACACTGTTCCAGAAACGTAAAGAATACTCTGGAAAAGTTTTAGAAATTCTAGTAGAAGACAATTAAACATTAAAGTGATTTTGAACGCTGTCAGCTCTGGGTTTTTAACTCGGGAATTCCTGTTCTGTAGAAAAGTGTTTTACCTCTGCGCAATCGGTGCTTGTAAGTTTCGTTGCAAGACTGGTATAAAAATTATCGTCCAATGGGCTTACGTTGAAATCAGTCCAAAAGTCGGATAATGGAGAATGACGCTTTATTCACAAATATTCAGGACAAGACAAAATACGTGGTCACAAAACTTGTATAGGTTAGCAGTACAATACGAATAAATATAGCTCTTGTACAGATCGGCAATGCAATAGGAACGAAAACAACTATGTAATAACCAAAACAGCACTTTCAAAAACACTCAGCTGTTTAGTTACTGGTTCATACCGCGGACAAATCTCCAAAGTAATATTCTGCACTTTAAAGGCAAAATCCGACAATTCGGTAGATCCTTGTAGATTCACGCAGCTTCCCGACAGATCTCAACACCACTTCCCGACAAATTCCCTCAAACCTCGTATCTTTCAGTATTTATGGTTCTTCCGGCCAAGGTGGACATCAAAGGGAAAATTCAAAAAAAATTAATAATTTTTTCTTCTAATTGAGATATTGACATAATTCCAGCACTTTTGAGAACCTTCATTTTGCCACCAAAGTTTTTCACAAAGTTAAAAACTAGTCACGAAGGTTGGGAGGTCATTGCTTAAGCTCTTCTTTCCTTGGTATCCTACGAAATCTCTATAGATTTATCTTTTTTTTATTATTTTGGGGAAGTATAATCGCAGGTTCTCATAACTTACATCACAGCCTCTGCATATTACATCACAACTGCTTGAACAAATATTGTGTTCCTATGAATCACTCCAATTCTCCTATCCCCATAAATTCAGTACGCAAGCTTATTTGCATATATCACGGTTCTTTCACAAGGCTAAGTTCTCGTATGAAACATCAAATTTTAGAAGCCCCTGATATTAGTTAAAGGGAAATGCGTGAGTGTGATAATTTCTTACAATCTGATAAAACCATCGTATTTTACTAATAACATTATAAAATCACACTTGAGAAATTACAATTAGAAATATTTAACCAATTATGTCATTTTGTGTAACCTTAGCTATTATGTACCGAAAGTTTAAAATTCCTTGGTTCTCATCTATCACAAAAGGAAACGTTATCATTCGTCGTAGTTTCTATCAACAGAATATTGATGAATAATAATACTTATTTTTATGCAAAATAATACACATAACGTAGGATTTATGGAGGAAAAATTATATACTTTTTGAAAAGATACTCATAGCTTATGTGGAAAAAATATTTCATTATTGTGCATAATGTCAAAAAAACTTAATAAATATTTAAAAAAAAATTACTGATTTTTATGTAAGCCTAAAAATCACGATTAGGAAGTTCATTCAATTTCTTAAGAATAGTTTATTCGCTTAAAAGTTTAAAAAATTACCTGGTGATGTTACATATATTACAAATAACTCTATACCGGATATCCAGGGCTCAGAACCAGATACTACATGGCTCAATTACTGATGAGGCGTGGGATTACATGTGATACATTTTAATCATATTACAACGATATCGTAAACTTAGAGAGCGCTTTAAAAATGCACACCCTTAAGAAATTACTTCGAAATAGATAGTTAATACTTGTTTAAGATTTAATAGTATGTGATTGACACTCAACTAACAACATTTTGGCGACATTTAAAAAAAAAAACATATTCATAGTAATAAAATAACACTTCTTTCAGTTATAAAATTCATTCGAAAGAATTAAATTCAATGGCTTGAAATGTATGTGGCCTCTATAGACTACAAGTTTCTACACCACTAACCTAAGCTTTTAGACGACTTGTTCAACAATTTTGATTTTAAATTAATAGTTTTTTGTAGAAAATATACATCTCAATTTAATCACGTTTCATTTCAAGCTATGTATTTTCATTCCATCAGCTTTTCGACGATATTGCCAGCGAGCTTGCCATGGCCGTCTTGCAGTTCCTACAAATTCCACCAGGAGAAGAAATGCGTAAGTTTCATAACTGTTACTTCACAATTGAATGATTTCAAGTAAATGATATTCTGAAAAGTATTTTATATCTCGAGGCGTTATGTTCTCGAATCGATTCCGAATTAGCTATTACAGTATTCATTTCCAAACTTTATTACTAAAGACGTATGACTTGTTCAAGCAACAGACTCCTATTTCAAGTCTATAATGGTAATATCAAAGAAAAAACACCGTGCTTTGTGCAGTAATAAATATTGAGTTTACTATTAACATTCGAAATTAAAAAGATTTTAGCCTATTAAAATAAAATATAATCATCAAAAACAAAAGTTTTTATGTTAATATATAACAAAAAAAATAATAAAGAATTTTCAAAGCATCAAACATAGATATGAGAAACCAATATGTGAGGAAATAAATTCTGAGACTTTATTATTCGGGAAACAAAGCTCGATGTATTTAAAGGGACACAGTTCTCTGTGATTCATTTTTTAAATTAAATATTTGTGAGAAAAATGGATTGTTTAACCAATGTCGCATTTAGAAGCAACACAAGGGCTATTGTCAGAATGCCCACGGGGACCGAGCTCACCGGGCAAGTGACGACGACAACACCTGAACAAGCATCTCCCTTTCCAAATTTTCACACCATGCCAATGGGAGGATTTGGAATCTCGACAGATTTAACGTGCATCTGCCCCGCTACACGGTGGGTCTTAAATAACATCAGGACTCGAATTCACGACTCGAGGAAACAACGCCGGCTGCGAGTTCCCGACCATTATTTATAAGAAAAAAAAATTTCCGTCATATTTAAAAAAAACCTCATAAAATATGCACTTCGGGAAGGAAAAAAAACCTTCATTTTCAGATAAACAATTATTTAAAATTTTATTTTTTTTTAAAAAAAATATTTCAGTACTTTAAATTTTCTTCCAAACCAATTTTGAAGATTTTAATATTTCTGAATAATTTTTCACTGAAACTCTTAAGAATTGCTCCTCCCTATTTTGTGCATGATTTTAGTTGTACTAGTGCTATTAATAGTTTTACACACTTTTTCCATCAGATACTACGAAAAAGAGTTTAAAACAACACAGCTATAATTAATTCCGTGGATTTTTTTTAAAAAAAAATTCCTATTTATCTAAATCGATGATATTAAATGCCCAGAATTACCAAACATGTTATGCAAAGCAACAGGAAAATATTCAAAGCTTTATACTAACGAAAAAAATAAATCCTTAACATTTTAAGTACATGATTGTCCTGAAAAATAAAAAAACCGAGAAAAAGCAGTTTAATGTTTTTAATGTCAATTAAATGATTTAACACACTGTTAGAGAAATTATAAATAACTCTCCTAATAATGTAAATAGAGCTATGGAATGTCTACATATACAATATATATATATAAGCGCTCTATAATCCGGCACTTCATCACTACGGCCTCCCAGTAATCTGGTGTTTTTACGTAGGAAGACAAGTCACTAGTAGCGACATATTTTATACCTTCTATTTCAATGGAGCAATGTAGACTATCAATACAAAACTGCACATTTTTAGCCACCTAAGGGACTATTTGTTTTAGGTGGAGTGGTTTGGTGTATCAAATCACTTTTCAATTTTTTATCGTTTGCTTCAATTTCATTGCATTTAGTTAGCTTAAATATATTCAATTCAATCATTTATCGTTTTCTTTACTTTTAATATCGGAAAAGTTTACTATTGTCAAATGTTCGATCTTTCATCGTTTACTTTAATTCTTATATATTTAATTGAGTAATTTAATAATAATTATAAAAAAACTCATTGCACTGAACTTTTTGTTTTTTAAAGTTTTACTCATACGTTTGTTTGATTCTTTATATACTTGTATTGCATTAAATTTTATGCAATAATAAGCAGAATTTCCTGTTTAAGTGAGGTATTGATAGTGATTTTCTAGTACTCAGATATTTGTCGGATTACCGAGACAGAACTTTATTTAGAAAAAAATATGTTTATATGAATTAAAATAAAGTAATAGATTTTTTTTCGATATTTTGGTCATTTGAGGGTACTGTGTCTCCTTAAGGGAAACAAAAACAACATCCAAAATATATTCAAAAATAATTCAAACAACAGAAAAATATAGTTGAAATATTTTAACATGTTTCGCGAATGAAGAAATTCGAATTTACATGCAGTTGTCATAAAAAGAACATTCATAACAATTTACACGATTCCAGAACAAAATTGTTATCATTATACAACTTAAAATTAATTCACTTAAGTAATGTAATTAATTTATTGTTAAAAAAATAACTTCCCAACGTTGATTTTGCTTTTTTCGCGTAACTGATTAAACACGTAGCAAGAAAATACCCTAACTATTAAATTTTCACACTACTAAAAGAGTTTTTAGTTTTACAGGCTTAAAAATGGCTTTTCAAAAAAAAATATAAATAAAATTTCAAACACTTGACGATATAAGACATATTTTGTTCTCTCCATTTGAAATATTTTTGTATTTGGTTGATAGGTAATTATTTTACAATTCTTCAAGTGTAAAGAAATTTAAAAATAAATTTTAAAAACAGTTATGAAAAGAGCGAACTGTAACATGTAAAACGTTTTAGATGTGTGCTTTTTTATATGTGTAGAGTTTCCTTAATACAAAATTTCGTGCAGTTAACTTCAATAACTTGAGAAATATTTTTTCCATCCGTTAAGGAAACTGATTGCCTCAAAAGACTATACTCTACTTTATTTCCCTACAGTTATCGCAGTAAATCTGTATTTAGAAGATAATTAATGTCATAATTTAGTTCCCTTTCCATCCGTAACAATTATGTTCGTACCAATTTTGTCACTTTCATGAGAACTTCGAAAGTAATCAAGGTTTCTCTTTTTCCTTGATGGTTGTACATCTTATTGCAAGATAATACGAGCATGTGATTAATATATATTTAATATCATTAAAGTTTTGCTTAATTCTGATTTGAATATACAGAGTTTTAATAATGCTTTTCAAAATTAATTTTTTAATTTTAGTTATTTTACATAGAATAATTTGAACATTGTTCATTTGCTATTCACTCACATACTAAGTGAATTATTTCTTACGTATAGCGCCTAAATGTTGATTTCCGTTTTATTTGTAAAGTTTTCAAACAACAACCAAATGTTTGGATTGATAGAATGATTAACTTCAAGATCCCTTTTTCTTTATTTTCAGTATTCCAAAGCCTTACTGCCTTGTATAGATTCATGTGTATCAGTTATAATGAAGTAAGTGAAAATTCAATATCTATTTTTATATACATTTCAGGTTTTCTTACTTAGTTACATTAAGTATACAAGCAATTTCTTTCTGAATTAAATTTTTTTATTAATATTGTTTACAAAAAATCTTATAAGTCTTATAATTTTCATGATCCCTTTTGTAAAACTGAATTGAATCTCAGTCTATGTATGAAATTAACCCTAATTCAATTAAACTATTGAAAAATAAATTGCAAAGAATTTAATTTGGAAAATATATTATCTAATGAATACTAGAAGTATTTGAGTACATATATTTTTGACTTCTAAACCACTCTCTACATATAAAATTATTAGAATTTCTAAAATTTATTACAAACCACGGAAAATATCAAAAGAAATATTCTTTAAAATTATTTACTCTGTACGAAAGTTGACATGTTTATTAATATGACATAAAAACTTTTACAGTCGTGATTTTCGAATGAGAAAGTTTCAAAACGAGACACTGGATATATAGTTTCGGTCGAAAATAGGCTTTCTCAACTCAGAAGGCTGTTCTGGGTATTGTATGAGTCATAATGGCATTAAATTTGAACAGATCACGCGCTCGAGATTTATTAAAAAATTGAACAAAGTACACGATGCCACCGATAGGTCCCACTGCAGTATCATGAACCGTTTTTTATTTATTATTTATGACCCGTACCTCTCCATATTTTTTTCCAATTACAAAACATATCCGCATTAATATCTTGATCATTCAGAAAAATGCAGTGTTTCGAATGTGTCGAAGTTGCGGTTTGTTCTCGATGAAACTGATCCTTATAAGAATCCCCACTCAGCAACATTAGACGTTATTTGTGATTCCAGAACTTCAGCAAAGTCACCGCCTCCAGGACACGATTATTTTTAAGCAGATCGGTGCACCTCTCTCCCCATATTAATTGTGACATTAAAATGGTGTTAGGTAAACTCCCACCGACACACGGGTGATCAGCCGTTGTATTCCAGCAATTTGGCTTCCTCGCTCGCTTGAAATTAGATCAAGCGATTTATTTTCTGTGTGTACTACAGATATAATATAGAAAAGCTTGGTTTCAGGCTACGCTGTTGTCACGAAAGAATTTTAAGCAGATTTTGGAAACATACAGAAATATTGAGATTGCATGAAAGAAAACATATAAATTGATTTTTTGATTTTAAATAAACATTTTTAAGTGACTTGTTGCAAAAGCTTGATTTCAATTTCGAAATGTTTCTCAGTGTAAAATAGTATTAATTAAAAACTATTAAATATAAAACCATACGTCATCTTGTTTAAAACGTAACATTGCTTTTATATTTGAATAGAATATAAGGGTTAAAAGGTTTTAAAATCAAAAATATAAAATAAACTAAGCACAGGAAATGTATTTTCAAATTATATTCATACACTACTGTTTGATGCATTTATGTTTTAATAGTTGCAAGAAAAACTTTTCGAAGATGAAGAGGGAAATAAGAGAACTTGCATTTGTATTTGAAATGTTATGTTTAATATTACTGAGCATTTTAGTCCCCAAAAAAAATACCTAACTAGTTTGAGAGGTCGTTTTGTTTCTGATAAGTCTGATAAAGCACTGACTGTTTTGGTCTTTTTTTTCCAGATTCCCGCCCTCATGAAGATGATGGGTCCAGACGTGGACGCCTTCCGAGGTGTCTCCGCTCGCATCGAGCCCATCGTCGAAGAGATCCAGATGAAGCTCAGAGTGGCCCGCTGATTTGTACTACTTGTGTGTTTCGTATTTTGCATTAAAACGTTCTTTATAAAATTCATGATGGTGTCTGCGTCTCTCTTGTGCATATATCTTGTTACATTTGTAAAGCCCCCGTTTCGCTACTAAGGTTCTGAACCATCGAGATGCGTAATTAATAAATAAATAAAAAAAAAAAAAACGTTCCGTCAAGAAAATCTTTAGAGTGTATTTGCGGAACATTCACCTTGAATTAATATTGTCACTATACAAAAATGAGTTTTAGAACTTTCAGCGAGAATCTAGAGCAATTTTTGTCTTCGGAATCAAAAGAAACATTAAAAAGGTGCAGTTATATAAGCTGCAAAATAAAGCAGACGATTTCCTTCGAACAATAAATAATTAATAACAATTTTTACGAAGAATGAAAAAAAGTAATATACCGAACGATATTTTCATATTCTTTCCCTTGATAACTCGTAATAAATAATATAATAAATATTGCTTTTACATACGCTATACACAACATAGATTTAGTTTTATAGTTAGTAGTATACAGATTAATATAACATCATACACAGAAGCTGCAGGTACTCTCACTTTTATGCCACACAAATTTATTCTATCCAAGAATACTCAAATTCAAACTTTATAGAGAAAATTACTAACTCTCGTCCTAAACAAAAACTATAATTAAAATTATTACATATCACCATAGCAGTAAAATTGGATTCGACTCAAGAATACCCTTTGAAGATTATTTTCACTTATCGTGTGCACAACATATTCGGTGCATTACGATAATACTTACAGTCTTTCTATTTCCCTGTGTTCATTTCTCTTCACTTCTTATGTAGTCAAGTTAATTTTCATATGCCACATGATTTATTCACAATGTGTGGATCTCAGTTTAGTGTGAAACAGTCTACAAGGTTAGTTGAATGGAGAAAAGCTTGAGAACTTGTTACACACTCAATGCTCCTAAGTGGAAATTAGTGATTGAAAACCCGGTTTTAAGAAAACTAAACTCAAATTTCAAAACCGAAAAATCGATTTTATGAGGTACAGAAAAACAGTTTTCCGGTTTCACGCATTGCACGAAAATAGAATAAAATTTTCAAAGCAATTTTAAAAAATTTTACATTGTTTAATAGTGAGGGGGGAAATTAAGGAGCTGTGTTACAATTACTTGCTCACTAATTTAACCGATAAGGGAGGAATCGAAAATTGAGCATTCTCCTTTCCGTATCAACTCATAACCAAAATAAGATCGAGATTAAAAGATGTCTCTTAAACATGTTTTTAGCGAACATACTTTAATGCCACAAAAAAAAAAAAAAAAAAAAGATGCTATCTCTAACTGGCAGATCATTTTATAATTC
>BMAW01090379.1:0-12904 GCA_019974015.1 Nephila pilipes | reverse complement strand
AGGCCAAAAAACCAAAGACTTGCTCTGATAAAACCATCTTGACGTCTTATCAAATGGAAATAATAAAGAGTGATAGAACCTTATATTTGCTTTCAAAATCTTTCTGGGATCCATCTTCGTTTAAAGAGACGATGCCTCTCTTGAGAGGCTTTCCGTTTGTTGCATGGGCCTTGTATTCCATCGCTTTTCAAGGAGGACTCTCTCCTCTGCCGAGATGGTGGTTGGGACTCTCCGGTATTTGGTACTTCTGCTGCGGAGATTGTAGGGGCTCCTCGATTGCTGTGGTTGATCTGCGGTGGGGAGCTCTTTGACTTGGCGGATGTAACAGGCTCTTGAAGACTGCTCCTCAAGGATTGCTGCGTCTTGCCTTCTTTCACTCAATGTGATTGGAGACCGTTTGGCGGTCCTTGGAGTCTGTAGAAACGAGGTTGGCGCTCTTTTCCTTCTTGACAGTAGCATTTGAGGACCTTCCTATTCGGAAGCGGAGTTGAACCCTTGGATAAAATTCCGTTCACTTGTTTACACTTGCTAATGTTCTAGTGTCGAACGACATTCACCGATTTCCCTAGGAAACGTCTCTTTCGGGGCCTAACACTATTACTAGAAATTGATGCAATTTGTTTCGCTTATGGTACTCAGTGGTCTAATCTTGTGTTTTCCTTGGGCCTTACCGACTGTGATTTGAGACCATTTGAGTGATTTTCTTAGCTGGTATTTCCTGATGCAACACCCTGATCATTATTATAAACATTACATTCTCTCGCATCTCTCGTCTTATAGTCCTTCCTCCGATGATAGAGTTTAATTTGGTCAATATTGACAATTGCCTCCCTTTATTGTTTTAAAATCCCTACATTCTTTTTAGACACTCGAAACACTCGAGAAGATTTCCCAGAATTTAGGCTGAATTTTTGCAACCAATTTCTACTTTGCCATACTAATTAGATGCGTTTCCACAAAAACCAGATCATTTATCTTAGCCATCGAATCCTGTCTTCTGCTATTGCAATATCGAGCCTACTTGTTTTGCTCTACCTCTGTTCTTTGTTGAACCTCAGCCAAAGGTTTCGAATTTCTTTATCCATATTTCCATGTTCGGAAACGTGCACCAGTTTTTGAAATGGAATTATTAATTTTCGTCTTAAAAATAGCTCAGCAGGAGTCTTCTCCGTTGTTTCATTTACCGCGGTTCTGAGTGTAAATTTGAACTGCTGAAAAAATTGGTCCTAAAAGGTATTGATTTGCCTTCCCGTAAATAGCATTCATCTGCTCTAAATTTCGATTAACTCTCTCCGAAGCGTTTGCTTGATGTCACTATTTATGTGTGCGACGTTCAAGGTGCGACATAGTTCCGAAAGAAAAAAGGGATCCATTATCAATTACTACCTTAATTAGAACTCCGTACCTAGATACATATTCTTTGTAAAGGTCAGTGGCCAATGATTTAGCTGATGCTTTCCATAACTGAATTAATTCGCCCCATTTAGAAACATTATCTATAATTACTAAACGAAAACGTTGCCTGTCAGGTTTCGAGGCTGAGTATAGTCCTAATAAATCAAGAGAAACTTGGTCGCTTGGGTAAGTAGTTTATATCGAAATAAATTATCCAGATTAAAGCATATTTTTATAACTGTAATGTTGACATATGTCGCACGTTGAAACATACTCCCTTATGATTTTCCCCATTTTAGGAAAGTAGCACATTTCCTTGATTCCGGCATAAGTTTTTTCTTACACCGAAATGACCCGCCAATGGAATATCATGAAATTTCTATAGAATAGATTCAAGCAAGGATTGCGGAATGTAAGCCTACGGTTCTTCTTTGGAAGTTAAATACTTAGCATAAAAACAATACGATCAAGGAGTTTCAGGTCTTCGGACCAATATTCTCATATTACTGCATTTATTGTAAGATCATCTGGGTTTCTAAATAACGGTAAATATGACCTAACTCTGGGTCCTGTCTTTGCTCACTTTCAATTGCTCTCCCTTGAAGATAGAGAGTTGTTAGAAGATATTTGATAATGGAGCAGAGACACGCTCAAGAACCTGATCCTCAAAAGGCTGTCTGGATAAAAAGTCAGCAGCTATATTCTAGTTCCCTGGTCAATGCTCCCACTCTATATTATATTCTACCTATTGTAATGTCCAGCTCATCATTCTGCTTGAAAGAATTTTTCCCATTCATTCATTTGGTGAGTGTTGAATGGTCAGTTATTACTTTTGTTAGACACTGCCTGAAATATGAACGAAATTTTTATAGTTCCAAAATTACTGCTAAACATTCTTTTTCAGTTATGGAATAGTTTCTTTCCGCCTTATTTAGATTTCTTGATACATATGCTATATGTATTTCTCCCTGTGAAAGCTCAGCACCCACTCCGACTGCGCAACCATCGGTGAACAATTTAAAATGTGAATTCAGATCAGATAATTTCAATACTTAAGGGGAAGTCAAAGCAACCTTCAACGTGTCAAAGACCTTTTGGGCCTCTAGAGTCCCTTCGAATTTGAACTTTTTGCGTTTAAAAGCATTTAATGGTTCACTCAAAGAATAATTTTTAATGAATATTTGATATCAGCCCTATAATATAAAATATTTTGAAACCTGGCATGCGTTCTTCGAAGCTGGCATGTCAAGAAAAGCTCTAATTTTGTTAGGATCAGTGTGCACCCCGTTTCTATTTATAATCACTCCTAGATATTTCTATTCCTCCTGACCAAAATGACATTTCTCAGCATTTAAAGTCAAACCCACGTCCTAAAACAACTGCAAAATTATCTCCAAATGGTGGACATGATTAGTAAAAGACCTCGAATTATGACATATTCCATATAAACGCAAACAAATTTTCCAATCACTAGTCTTAGTATAATATCCATCGCTCGTTGAAATGGGGATGTACACCCTGATAATTCGAAAGGCATCATTCTGAAGGCTTACGTCCACTTTTTGGAGACAAACACCTTTAAGAATGTCGGATGGATTGATAGCCAATCGAATATACCTAGATTAAGGTCTAACGTGGGCGTAATGCAATTAAGTTGGAGTTCATTAACAGGTCGTCAATTATTGGCAATGGCACTTAGGGTACCTAGAGATAGCATTCAGCTTTCGGTAATCTATTGTGAATATATAAGCATCAGAAGAACAGACGGGCTTATCATTTTCCTTTCTGCACAAAACCACGGGCGAGGCATGCGCAGACTAAAAGGGCATAATAGTTCCTTCTCCCAGCATTCTTTGAATATGAAGGTCTATTAGTGCTCTTTAAGTCTGTCATAACGGTAAGGCGGAGATGCTACTGGAGGAATGTCTCCAGTGTGAATTTCGTGATAATGCACATGAGAATAACCTGGTTGATATGAGAATAAATCAGAGTACATTTTGAAGAGCTCCTGCTGCTGCTGAGTTTTGGCCATTTGGAACCGGTATCACTTCCTTATATTTAATCTGCCGTATCTCATCATCAGGCATAACTAAAGTGCTTGTCTCAAAATCTAGAGTAATCTTGGAAGCGCGCATGAAATCCAAGTTCAGTACGCAAGGATATTGCAAGCCTATCATGACGTGGAACTGCCAATATTACTTCACTTTTCTAATGCAAACTGATAAGGTTACTCCGCTATGGTTTTGCATGTTGTTCCTTGCGCCGTGAAACCGGATGGTTTGTTTATAGCCTTTTGAAAAAATAAAAATAACGATCACAGAGTGCAAGTGACGATTTCTCTCTTCCCGTATCTCATAATGCCGTTACAAACGTGTTGTGCATGATATCTGGGATATGAGGAATATTTTTATACCACTCTTTCTTAGCATTAATACGTGTGGGAGGACTTTGATAACCACGTGATGGAGAATTTCCTGCTATTCAATCACCTATTAGTTTAACTAGCTGTGGTTTTGTTGTCACGACCCTGAAAGTCGATACTATTTCTCTCCTGCTGTTACACATTATTGTACAGCGGACGTCTATCCTGTGTTAGTTTATCTGGCAATTGTCGTCGAACAAAATTTGGTCCATTGTTACCCTGTTGCGAATACCTCGGGGATTGATATTACTCCTGCCTTGGTGGTGGATTATAAGATGTATGACGCGACTCGTATGTTATCGCTATTTCCAAAAGTTGGGCTTTTGTAATGGATTCCTAAGATAGACATAATCCAGCACATTGGGAGCTAAGCGGTTCATTATGTGCTGCCCTATTGTCGCTTCAGTGACCACAGAATTCAGCAACTGAGCCACTTTAAGCATACGAAGGAAAAATGCTTTTGGCGACTGGCTAGATTATTGTCTCTCTCCACAGTACTCAGCTTCAAGTTCTGTGCGATCCCACACTGCATGGAAAGCGCATGAAGGACATGTTTTAAGTGTTTGATACCACTCTCTTACCTCTAACTAGATTTTTTCGTATCACCAAGAACAACTCACGAGCGTGACCTGTGATATGATTCCTCAAATGTACCAGTTGAAGGACCTTCTGGATCTTATAGTAACACATATTGTCTTCCAAGCTAGCTAAAATGTCCGTTACAATTTCTGATCCATCGAAACACTGTACTGGGAACACAGCCATTCCGTTTATTTCTCCATCTCTCCTACTGTAGGGGTGGGAATGGTTCGGTGCCATTGTGGAGTTTCGCTACTTCTAACCGACTATTGTGCCATAATACAGTCGTATATAACTAATTCTAAAAATCAATAGTTTATATAAAGTCACACCAGTCAGTTATTTAACTATTTATTTATCACATACTTCACTGTTTATTTATCAATTACTGTAATACATTTTCTAAAGAATTTCCACTCTTTCTGGGGTCCCTTGTTGTATTAAACTATTATTAAAATAATACTCTCTTACCAAAATCTTTTCAGTTGAGGTTACTTGAATTTATTAAATCCTCTGCGTTAGTTACCACCAGTAACAACTCTTGATATCTACTATCTCTTGCTAGGCATACACTCAGCGGTATCACCCTCATCCTCCATCCTCTAAATGTCCCTTTGCTTATATACCATCATCTCAAAATCACTTCACTTTATTTCCGCCTGCCTCTAATTAACATAATCAAGTTTCATTTTGGTTGGGAAAGCAATTATTATTTCCAGCAACCAATCTCAATTAGTGTCCCCAAGGTTAGTGAAGAGAAAATCGTGAATACTTCCACTTCACAAAATTACTGTCGTTTTCACAGATAAGAATAGTCGAAACAAAATTCAGAACAAAAGGGTGGACATTACTACGTGATTTTGTTGAAGTGTGGCAAATTATTAATCTAGGACAAGATAAATACCATTAACTATTAATTCATTCAATATTAATGTAAACCTTTTATTGATCAATATTATAAATTAAAATCGGACGCTGCCAAAATTTATTATTTGCTTACATCCAAATCTCTAATTCTCGTATTTTTATCATTTTTTTTTTTCGTTTTTCCAAACATCTAGATAGCATCGTTACCATGTTTCGCGCAGCGCAGTTGCATCCTGGCTCTTGTACCTTTAAAATACTATCACTCATTCTCAATCTCATGATGTAAACAAAAGAAATCGTTCTTTAAGGTGTCAAATAGACTCCCAAACAAAACTGCATAAAATTATTGATTGAAATTTGTTTACTGTGAAAACGTCAATGGTTTTAGATTTAGACCCTCTTTTCAGGAATCACTAAGAAGTGTTCGATGGGGACACTTTTTTCTAAATTTATTTTTTTCCCTTACACTCCCATTCAAACCTCTTGCCGTTCCTTAAAAAGAACGTGAGGAGAACAAAACAAAGCCAGAGAGAAACAAAAGCAAAAAGGTCGAATGAAATAAAGCTTCCCATCCTCGAAATTTTTTCCTGAAATAAAAAGGAACCTAAAATGCGAAACGAATAAATAAAACCGGAAGAAAGTTCCAAAAGTAGGATGTGTCAAATGTATGGGGTAAGTGGATTTCCAAACGATACTTTCCAATCAATATGCATTCGACGTGTTCTCAAATATAACTACGGCCGCGAAGAAAAGCACTTGAAACACAAAGTTACATTAAAGTGTAACAGGAGGAAAAGTTGTATTAGGTAAGAAGTTCCTGTCTTGTGGAGGAAAGTGAGGAATAATTTATGAGATATTGTCTTTTTCTCAAAACTGAATGTGCGCTTTGTTCAGTATCTCCATTTCTTTTAAATGCTAGTTCGCTTACATATGTTCAGACAGGTAAAAATTTTGGAATGCCCTCTCATCGTCATACTTATTTAACTATAGAACAGTTCGTAATGAATTCTTAACATTTCTGACCTAAGCATAATTAAATTATTAATCTTTCCTGAATGAAATTAAGGAAATTTATGCGTATTTTTAGGCATCCTCTTTGTTATCAATTAGAATAATCATTATTATGTGTAAATTAATAAATACATTAGTCAATTTAGGGATTTTCTCAAGTAAATGCATACAAAGTTATCTTAACCTTTTGAAGACGGCGGGTTTTGTGAGGAAAAGGCCCTTAAAGATGGCGCTTTAGGTGATGTTTACTTCTCCCTTTTTTTATCGCTGATTGATGGCACCATACATAGGAGTACAAAAGAAGCAGGATAGTTGCTGGTTTCTGCAGTCAATGGGGATGTTCGCGGCTTAGAAAGTCCCTAAATACAAAGAGTCTCCCTTTCTTAGGGAAATATATTTTCTTTAAGAACTCAATGTAGTAATTACGATTTCAGTTCAAGAAAATTTGAGAAATTTATTTATTTTATTTTTTTAAAAAAGAAATTATTTCCTAACAATTTAAGCTGCTTTTCACCTAGATTTCCTCTTCAATATTATTAAGAGCATTGAGAGAAATAGCACAAAACAATGATGATAATATAAAGCATTGCATAAAAATATGAAACGCTTATTTCATTGTAGACAAAGGTACACACAATAAACTAAACCGAATTTAATTGATATTATTCAAGTAAAATTTATTTATATTTTGATTTTCAGTAAATTCATTAAAATAGATATAAAATATTTTAAATTTATTTTTAATTCTTTTAAATGAAGGAATTTGACACACACTTGGTGTTAAAACTTAAAATAATCAAATTAGAAATAAGAAGTAAATAATATGATACTTCATAAATTGCCCGTAATTATAATCAGTAATACAAAATAAAATAAAAAGCAAAATTGCTGATCCTGTCTCTTGATGTTATAATGTAAAATTCAGACTTTATCAAATCAATAATGAAGTAAGTTTAAAAGCTCTTATAAGTATTCACAGCATTTGTATGACAATAGACATATCATCATAAATCAACTATGCTTTTTTGGAAACTTCATTATTACTTAATTTATAATTATTTTTCTCTTTTGGAACATGCCAGAAAAATCTTAAAAATTTAAACCCTCTTTAGAATTTTCTTATATATCTTCCATGAATGAATGATAGATTTGATGTATAATTGTCATTTTTTATTGTTCCATAATCCATTATATTGTGATTCATTAGAATTTTCAAAATACTGAATGAATCCTAAGATTAAGTCTAAATTTTATTAACAAGCATTTTTCAAAAATTAAAATTTTTTTTCACTTTGATATAATTCTTCCTATATATGCTGAAAATTATGATAAAATATTCCCTGTGGCAAATAAATGAGATGAATAAAAAGCAAAACCATTAAAAAAAGGAGTTTCGCATTATGTTCTAAAATGTGAGTATCCTAAGGCTATAAATGTTGGCCTTTGTTAAATAGTGCCACATTGTAGTGTCCACATGTTTTTATCGAAAAAAAGTGACGATTAGGTGTTCCAACGTGTAGCAGAGCTGATGTGCGTTAAATAAAAATCCTTACGTTGCCGTGGTGTGGAAATTAGAAGTGGACGCTCTAGCTCGGCTATCGTTCTCGTTACTTGATTGTCAT
The DNA here is from genome assembly GCA_019974015.1 of Nephila pilipes. Taxonomy (NCBI): domain Eukaryota; kingdom Metazoa; phylum Arthropoda; class Arachnida; order Araneae; family Nephilidae; genus Nephila; species Nephila pilipes. The sequence continues at coordinate 5,008 of BMAW01090379.1, read as the reverse complement.
TTAAATTACGAGGTCCGTCTTATTAATTTGTCCCTTATGTTACTTGTAAATGAAATATTAATAATTTATCATTTTACCTACGTATTCCTAAAAATAAATTCTTTAAATGCACATAAGAAATTTAAAATTATATTATTTCCAACAGTAATAAATGTTTTCATTAGTAAAAAAGAGGAAATGTTTTGCATTTTTAGAATACTTGTAGTAAAACGCAAACAATAAGCTGATATCGAAGACAAAAGTTTATGACTGCAAACATTTTTAAGTTGCCGAGGAGCTTCACGTATCTCGGTAATCTTGTTTATATAAAAGGAATATATGATTTTTATTTGTACTTAATTGTTTCTTTTGCAAGTAATGACAACATACTGGAGCTTCTTACCTTTTTTTTCACTTTTCGTACAAAAGGTTATATTCTTAACCTTTGGATAATCCTTACTTTTTATTTAAAATTTCAAGATAATCGCAAAATATTGCTTGAATTCTAAGTTTACTGCTCTGATTTTTGTGCGATAATAAACTCATTTTTGTGTGTGATTTTGTGCATATGATAGAGCCAAAGCCAATACATTCCTACAAAGCCAACTCTTTCGATCAACATTCAAAATAATTACAAAAACATTTCTTTCTCAACGCACATACTCCTCAGTCGGTTTAGAAATAACTGACAACAATTTTTCTTTACTTTCTTCAAAACGAAGGAAGACTTTAGCTTCAAATATCGTTCCCCCCCCCCACACACACACTTCGTTTGGACAGTCCCCTAAGTGACTGGGTCCTTTTTACATTATCTCTCAAAATCTAACACAATATCAGTTCTCTGAACGGTTATTTTCATTTTTCCGATAACGTTCGCAAAGTAGAAGGCCTTCTTTTAAATTGTTCGGCCTAGTTTCTATTTATCTTATGTCCGACAATGTCATAGAAAAAGAAATGCATTTTCTAAAGCTTTATTACGGCAATAAGAGGAAGAACCACGGAAGAATAGTTTTCCGGCTACATGAAAGCAACCTTCAAGATTTACAAGAAGGCAGATGTGCATTTCTAGGTTTTATTACTCCAAAAAGGCTTATGATAATCAATAATGACCAAAACCTGAAAGAATCAACAATAATCAAGAGGGAGAAGCATTCTTTGTCGATATGAAAGCTTTTACAACTTGTTTTTCATGCTCATTTACAAGAGCCATTTGATTCTCTATTCAGAGTTTCAAACGTTCAATAGCCTTAGAGCGCACCCGAACATTCCTTTTTTTGTACTATCGTACATAAAAAGTGTGACTCATGAATAAATAGGCGAGGGGGAAAAAAAGAAAACGAACACATTTTTTTTTATTTCAATGTATTTATCTGTTAGATTCTGATTATATTTACTTTTCAAATATATTTTAGAGCATTTTGCAAAATTTTTCGTAATTATTATCATAAAAGAAACTTATTATATTTTTTTTTAAAAAAAACTTCTTTTAAGTTTCGAAAAATCAGGAAATCCAACACTGTAGAACTTTTAAAATATAATATATAACAAAAGTAAAAATTTCATTCTTGCTTCTAAGGTTTTTGAATAAATCGGGGAATTTTTCTTATGCTAAAGAATTCGTATCATTCGTCTCCTACAAATTTGAAAGAAAAAAGTATCGGAATTAATAGTTTTTGTTTCGGAGACTCAACTTTTATACATCAATTGTCATAATAAAAAATGTCGGAGTTAGTTTCTTGCTTTTATAAATTCGAAAGACTACAATGTACAGTTTTAAAAATCTATAACAGATATTTCTGTAATTTTTTTTGTTGCAAATATTTTTTTTCTTTTTTTGTTGTTCATACACGATTAAAAAAAAGTTATAAAATTCTTAAAAACTGTTTTGCAATAAACATAACTTAAGATAACAGTAAAAATACGCTTCTGTACAGCAATACATTGTGTAATTATGCACAAATTTTTATCAAAAACTGAATGCAAAAATTGCTTCAAATTCTCCACAAATATATTTTAAGTAGTTTTACAGGTATAAAAGTTAATAAAAATGTAAAACTGAGGTATTTTTAAATCTGGAAAATGCATAGCAATACGTGTATTAGTAAAGAATTGTCCAGCAAAAATTGTAGTTGCATATATGTTTGTAAATCACTTTCTGTGACACACGGTACAGTGGCTCCTTTTATCACATTATTTCCTGTAAAAGGTAAAATTGTCGCTTTATGGGTTATTTGTGGGTCGTTCCAGATTATTTTATTTTGCTCTTCGGAGACAACCTCATCTTCAACCTCTGGACTCAAATTTAAAGATTGATCTAAATCATCTTCCTCATTTTCAAACTCACAATCAGAATCATCAAAAATTTCGTCTTCTAAATCAGCTAAAATGATCTGAATCTCTTCCGTGGTAAGTCCTCTTTTACGTTTAGGCATTTTTTTTTTAAAAAAAAAATCAAATTAATTTAAAAGGAATTGATTAATTAATCGAGATGACAAAATCACTTACAAAAATAACTATTCACTCACCGCTAGTGAGAATTTGAGCATAAAGGAAAAAAGAGGGATTTTTAGATAAGGGTGAAAGAGGAAACTCTATCCCCCTCCCTTCTGAATACAAAAGAAACCGGTCAAGCAGATGATGTTCCGGGGCTATAATAGGCCTCATGCTGATTCGAAAGCTGTTTAGAGGAAAGCACAGCCTGGCCGCTACATCGGTCAGCGTCGTCTTTTAAGGGTATGTTCCTTTTGGCCTATAGATAGGTCAGCTGTCCTCAAAAGGTTAAATAAGACAAAAATAACGTATGCGATCGCGTTAGATTTCAGTTAACTATCCGTTTCATAGTTTCAGTAAAGTATTGCTCTCAAATAATTATTAATATACAAATTGTTCTTTTTGTAATAACAGTGCTAATAGTATGTTTTGAATTCATTTTCCTGTAAAAATTGTTATTTTATACATAACAGGTCAATTGAAAACTCCCCAGCCTGACACATAGATGGGGCTACTAGAATTAAATCCATATGCTTTTTAGTTAGCCCTAATCCTCAAAAGATGCGTGTATAAATTTGACAGCTGTCGGATCATTAGTTTGTGAATTATAGCATTTTGAGTGAAGCAACTTTTGTTATTGTGAAAAAAATGGATAAAAAGGAATTTCGCGTGTTGATAAAATATTGCTTTTTGAAGGGAAAAAATACAGTTGAAGCAAAAACTTGGCTTGATGCCGAGTTTCCGGACACTGCTCCAGGAAAATCAACCATCAAGGATTGGTATGCTAAGTTTAGACGTGGTGAAATGAGCACCGAAGACGGTGGACGCCTAAAAGAGGTTGTTACCGTCGAAAACATTAAAAAAATCCACAAAATGATTTTGAATGACCGTAAATTGAAATTGAATGAAATAGCAGATACTCTAAAGATATCAATTGAACGTGTACATCATATCATTCACTAATATTTGGGTATGAGTAAGCTGTGTGCAAAGTGGGTGCCGCGCGAGCTCACTTTTGACCAAAAACAACGACGAAATGATAATTCGGAGCAGTGTTTGAAGATGATCAAGGGTAATAAACCCGAGTGTTTGCGTCGATATGTGACAATGGATGAAACATGGCTCCATCATTTCACTCCAAAGTCCAATCGACAGTCATCCGAGTGGACTGCACACGATGAACCCGCTCCAAAGCGTGGGAAAACGCAACAGTTGGCTGCCAAGGTTATGGCGTCTGTATTTTGGGATGCGCATGGAATAATTTTCATTGACCACCTTGAAAAAGGAAAGACCATCAACAGCGACTATTACATAACGTTATTGAACCGTTTGAAGGACTAAATCGTAGAAAAACTGCCGCATTTGAAGAAAAAAATAAGTGTTGCTTCACCAAGACAATACACCATGTCACTAGTCAGTGAAAACGACGGCAAAAATCCATAAATTGGGCTTCAAATTGCTTCCTCATCCCCCGTATTCTCCAGATCTAGCCTCCAGCGACTATTTCCTGTTCTCAGATCTCAAAGGAATGCTCGCTGAGGAGAAATTTTCGTCGAATGAAGAGGTGATCGCCGAAACTGAGGTCTATTTTGAAGCAAAGGACAAATCGTACTACAAAAATGGTATCGAAAAGTGGGAGAGTCGCTATAATCAGTGTAACACCCTTGAAGGGAATTATGTTGAATAAAAAAAAACTAATTTTGTCATCCAATTTGACTTTTTTTTTGTGTGTGTTTTACTGTTGTAGGCCGGGGACTTTTCAATTGACATGTTATAATGAAGAAATCTAACAAACAGCAATAGTTTTAGTGAAACAGATTTTTTTTTATTAAAACATTAATAAAATTACGTAAAGATTTGATAATTAACATCTCCTAATTTAATCAACTATACCCATCTGAATAAATAAAAATAAATAAAATGGATTTATGAGTTATTTTTCTTACAATTTATTTAATATGAGAAAAAACCCAACATTAACCACTCCACTTTCATTTTTACATTATTGTTTCTTTTTGTAGTTCACATACAGTGAAGAATTAAATTTACTTTGCATAAAATTTAAAATAAAGATTTTTAAAGTAATAACTGTATCACATATATTGCGAAACTTTTAACAATATGAATATTTGCCCTAAATTTTTTTTTCTTAATTAAAAACACCTAGTCTATGAGGAAGGGCACAAATCCATAAAATAAGTCTTAGAAAATAGCATCCCGGTTTCAAGGAGTGACTGGCATGCTTCTGTTATCTGTTCCTTTTGTTTATGTTAGATAAAAATAATACACTTTCCCCCTCTGATTTTGATAAACATGTGTTAATATTTTTTTATGAAAGGGCCACTTTGCTTTGTATTTTTCCTATCTCTGTTCTACTAAAAATGATCGTGTAAATTGAACAATTTTAAAAAAGTACAAGCTGTACAGTCAACATTTTTTTTTTTTGTATTTATTTCAATATCACTTTCATTTGGCAACAATAAATTAATATACAATGTAACATTCCTGTGTGTATATTTTATAAATAATACTTTTCACA
>BMAW01090374.1:8708-26282 GCA_019974015.1 Nephila pilipes | reverse complement strand
ATATATATATATATATATATAACACTATTCAATTGTATTTGTTTCTTATATTGCAATATGGTCTAATAGCATTTGGTATTTTTGAACTTTATGAAAATTCCATACTTTTATACAACATTTTTCAGTAGGGTATGCTATGTAGGGAGTATGTAAAAGATGTCTAGCTAATCTGTCATAAGCCAGATTCAAAAATTACAAATGTTGTATGCCATTTCCTATTATGGTTTTTCATGCCTAAGTTTGTATTTTTTCATAATTTGAAGTTTATTTTCTTGCTATTTTTGTCACGTATTATTTCACAAAATTGTATTCTTTCATGAATTTGTTCTCTTTCTCAGTTATTTAAGGGGGTAATATTCATTTTTCTAGTTTTTTATAATTAAAAAAAAACATTTTGCTATAATCTTAAAAAATTATTTTATTAAGTTATCAGTGTAATTTTAAAGAATTCTATTTATAATTTTATTTTATGTTTCTATAATTTTTTTCAAATTTATTATTATATTAATGAAATATTATTTTGAATTATATATATATATATATATATATATATATATATATATATATGTGTGTGTGTGTGTGTATACAAGTTTTGTTTGAAATAGAAAAAATTCTTTTCCAAAAATTTGTCTCGCATTTATAAAGGAGGATAAAATTGAAAAGAAATTGAAATTGGCTTTGCTAATTTCCTTTTAAAATGTTCTAACGTTTTTCCTCATTTTCTTCTTTTCCTGCTAAGTTCTCGGAAAAGTACAATTATTCAAAATGTATATTAATTAGCATTAATGAAACGTACTTCCGAGCCCCAGGCTCCATAGAAGCAATCTCTATCAAGAAAAGAAAATACCTTTTCCAAATCCTCAATGCACTTTTACTTTCACAACCGAAACATTCTAAGGTATAGAAACGTTACCAGTATTAACAACAAAAGGAATAAATACAGAATATTCTGTCATGAAAAAGAATTACTAAGTATTAAATACTAAATAATAAAATAAGAGCAAATAATAAATTATGAAAGTAGTCAATAATGTTCTGTTCAGATATTAAAATAAAAGCTGAGGGTAAAATATTAAATTAAATATAATCTTAGCAATGTAAATATCCCTTAAGCACGGTAAATGTAATTATTACAATCTTAATGTATTATAATATCAATTTTTTAAATCGAACACCATGTATCCTTTATTTTATGTCAACGCATTTTTGATACCATTTTCTGAAAACAGCATGTTAGCATATATTAAAAATACCAAATTTGAGTCTGATACTCATTTATGTTGCTAATCTCAGACCGATGTGCAGTATTTTATCTTAAAATAAAAATGAATCTTAAAACCTGGCACGTGGAAATATTGATTCAAAAGATGAATTTTTTATTTTCTAGCCTTCAAAAATTGAAATATATCCAATTTTTTAACGATCACCATTCAAAAATTTAAGATAAAATTTTTTTAAAAAAATTTAAAAATGAATTATCATATGTAGCTTAAATAAAACCTTATGAAACAGTTACAATTATCACCATTTTTTTTTGCAGAATTTGACATTTATGTAGCAGTCAGAAGAAATTCAGATTATCCTACTTTTGTAATTTGAACGAAATTTTTTTATGCTTATTGATCAGTAGAAAGATATTGTTGATCATGGCTAGATGTCCTTTACCCAATTCTTTAAGATGCTGGGCTATTAGTCAGATGGAAATTGGGCTATCTAAAGCTGGCATTGTTTGATGTTCTTTTGTATCTTGGTTCAAAAACTCTGATTTCGAAAGTTCCGTGACATGAAGAACTGTTTTAGGCCGCCCTTGGATTACAAACCTTACTCAAGATCACTTTCAAGCTCTTTGGCTCATAGCAGAAGGAACACTACTGTGACTCAACACGATAAACAGCAAATGTTCCTAAGGTGCTCAGACGTCATCATAATTAAGAATTATATGCAAGACGACTCTATGTGTGTATGTTCATCTTAATCCATGACACAGAAGTCCTTATTTGTGCTGGGCAAGAGAGAGTGTTAACTGTACTAGAAAACAATGTTTTCTGTACTCTTCATAGACGAGTTCCGGTTTACTTTAGAGAGTTTCGGGTTGCGTGTTGATGTGAAGAGAACGAGGCACTAGATAAACTTATCTAACATTGTTGAAAGACACAGTTAAAGGAGGAGAAATTATGGCTTTGATTAGAATCTCTCTGAGGGGTCACACTGACCTACTCATGCTCCATGGAAGAACTCTGGCTGCTGTGAAATATCGGGAGAAGATCTCATGTCAGGCCATATGCTGTTATTATTGAAAATGAATTCACCCTAATAGATCATAATGTCCGACCTCAGAGATCTAAGCTTGTTGATGAATATCTTGAGAATTAAGGTGTGAAGCGAATGGAATGGTCAGCTTAATCTCCGGACTTTAATCCTAAAAGTCTATAAATGAGGTGGAACAAGTGTTACGTCTTATATATTAGACATTGTTTCCTACTCAAGTGTCCGACAACTTAATTGACAGTATGGAAAGTCGAGATTCCACCAACGTGTATTAAAAAGAAAAGGAGTGGATTCATTCCTTTTTAATACCTATTTATTTAATTTAGTTTTCTCAAAAGTCTTTGTGTGATTTATTTTTTACGAAATACAGTGGACTTCTATAAAAATATTATTCATCATTTGTAAATCATGCTCGATATTAAAATTATGTTCAATTCAATAAATGTTTAAAACACAATTCTTCTCTAAATTTTTGTGTTCATCAGTTTTTAAATAAGACGTAAGTGAATGGTTATAACATAACTTTTGAGCATACACTTAAAATGAATGATGTATTTTTGCAGCATTAGATATTTATGATGTTTGTTTTGGATTTCCCCTAATCTTATTCCGATTTGCATTACTTGAAACAAATACAATTTTATTATTTACAAGATGACATAGCTTGTTTTTTTTAAATCCTTTGTATGATTTTGTTCTGTTATTTCAGTTCTATTTTTAACAAAGAACCTACGTTCATTCTTAACTGAATTTTTTAGTCTTTCCATATAAGCTTGTTTGCTAAACAATCGTAAGAAGAGAAGACAGTCGGATAGAGGAGAGAGATAAGTTGAGTTGTTGTCGTGAGTACGATACATTGCTAATATATTTATTAGTGGATGGCGTTAATAAACCAAGTCTAGATATGGCTCATATTTTGTTGTAGTTGTAACCTTACTTATAATTAACGTATTATATTCACTTTAAGCAGAAAAATTTATTTCTCTCAATCTAAGACTTATAAACGTGTTTGTGAGAATTACAATAACTGTTAAGTTCTTTCACTGGTTTCATGTAGCTTTTCTTCGGAATCTGGACATCTAGAAAACAATCAAAGTAAATCCAGAAAAACTCTACAAACTGGTAAGTTTTCAGAGTAAAAAAAACATTTTGCTTTGAAAATAAATCAACTGTGGGTAGAGAAGAAACAGTGAATAGTTTTTTTCCAAGGTTTTTTTTCCTTTAAAGGGAAAATAAACTTCAGTATTCTTTGATTTCGTATTTTTACTATCGAAGTTTTTCTTTCACAATTCGTAGCAAAAATATTGAGGACTGATTTTTGTGTTCTATAACCCAATTAGTTGAATTTTTTTCCATTGTCTAGCAGAAATACTATTGTTTCTTTGTACACCTAAGAGTAGCCACCCATCAAATGAGGACTCATCTCAGCTCAAAAGAATCTTTCTATATATTTACCTTTAAGAGAACTATAATCCTAATGCTTCTCAAGATATTACTCTGATCCTCAATTTAGCTTGACACCCATGTGTACTGATATATTATTCGGTGTATTAAATAAACTATGATATTGCGTGACAAGAAATAATAAGATGGGTAGGGGGAAAAAACTCTGTCTTTTACTTTATATATTTTGAAAATAACCAGTAAAAACAAACTGAATGACCTACGTGATAGCGATATATATTTATCTAAGGATTTATTTTTAGCAACAGTGTAAGAAATGTTGCTCTTTTTACCAGTGTAGTACGAAAAAAAAAGGGGACGGGAAACAAAAGGTAAATGCTTATATTCTTACCTTAATAATCCTACATAAAAGCGAAGACTATATGGTGTTTTCAGTCATATGATACTCTAGATATATATAAATCTAAGAATTAAAATTTATATCTTTATTACAAAATTGCATTGGATTAATTGAGTGAATAAACTAAATTTTTGGCATCTCATCTTCGAAAATAACAAATATATATTCTACTTTTCAGACGTAAACAAAAGAAGATGCTAACTGAACCCATAGTTGGTACTCTAGACACAGTTAAAGAGTTTGCAAATAGATTTTACCAAGCCTAAAGCCCCTAAACAACAGCACGCTGGAGGTCCTTACCAAGGTAAGTTTATTTCCTATTTATAAAAATTCCTATAATTCGAATCAGATTTCAAGTATTTAACTTTTCATAGTCTAACACACAGTCCCTGATTCCCATCACACACATAGATTTATCTAAATAATTTGCATCATTCACAGACAAGATTCGTTTCTAAATTCAAAATTGTGTGCAATATTTAGTTCAGATATTGGGATTCTTGATAGATAACATGTTACATATCTTTGCTGGATTTCCTAAGTTTAAAATTTAAACGGTCGGTAAAAATTTAAATTTCTAAACACACGCACGCACGCACGCAATCACACACACACAGATATATATATATATATATATATATATATATATATATATATATTTAAAGTAGCAATCAATATTAATATCGTCTGAAAAAAATTATTACGATGTACCTTTCCAGCACAAGTACAGTTACCAGATGTCGGAAGTAAACATTTTATCAACATTATCCTATGCATAGCATTATAAGGTTGATTTAAAAACATCCATTTTAAAATAAATTTTTTATCAGAGAACGCTAAAATTGAAAATATTTTATAATACAGTCTTTTAAATAAACGATAAATTTGAATGCTATCATTTGTTTTGAAAACAAGCAAGATAAGATTAAAATTTTAAAATTTTTGTAACAATGGTGCCCTATTTATGTTTTATTTTTATTTATGAAAAAAAATTACAGTTATTTTCTTTCATAAAGGCTGCACAATTTTATTTCAATATACATATCATCCTACGGAAGAGCACAATTATTTATTATTATTACTTGCATATTTGTTTCGGAACGCCGTTTTACGGTCAAAAAATTATTTCTAATCTATTCAACCATCCGTCAGATTTTCATTATTTATTTCTTTGAATTTTAAGTAAACAGGTTTTTATTTCGAAATTCAAGCTCGAGTTTTAAGGAAACAGGTTTTTATTTCAAAATTCAGCTTGCTTTTTAATAAACCAATCTTTCATTTTGAATTTAGTCTCTTATTTTCGTCAGTTTTGAATAGTTTTAAAGAAGTTGTTTTTTCTTTTTTTCAACTTTTTATTTCCTAGGTTCTTAAAAAAATATCTCATAAATGTTATAGCTTTTTCATGCTTTTACTGAATTTTCAAGCAAAATACAATGAAATGTTGTAAATTATTATATAAAAAGAATGCAAAATTTTCATTATAAAGCTTTTAATTTGCAACATATATATATATATATATATATATATATATATATATATATATATATATATATATATATTATATATGTATATATATATTTTATATTGTCATTTTAAGATTTATGGTTATGGTTTTGTGGCGAAACACTTTTTCTACCCTACTCTCTTGTGCCATAATACTTTCAAATACAGCTAACTCTAAAAGTCAATAACCTACGCAAATATACACCTGTCAACTCTAACACAACTATTTATTTATCAATTTCTATAATATAGTTAATGTGTAAGGAATATTCGCTCTCTTTGGGAGGCCCTTGGATTAATTTATTTATTGACATATTATTATTACTATAATACAATCTTACCAAACATACCATACAAACAATAAACTCATACAGTTGAGGTTACTTTGCAATACTAAATCTTAAGCGACATTTACCATCAGTAATAACTCTTGATATCACCAATCTCTTGAGAGCAATTCACTCAGCACTAGTCCCACTCGTCCCTTATCCTCTAAACTTCTCTTTGCTTATATACCGGCATATATAACTCACTTCACTTTATTTCCACCTGCCTCTAATTAGTATAATCACGTTTCATTTTGGTTGGGAAGAAATTGTTATTTCCATCAATCAATCTCAATTAAAGTCCCCAAGGTCAGTGAAGAGAAAATCGTGAATAGCCCAGCGTCACATACTTATTTACAAATTTCAACTCATTTAATTATATATTAATGAGTCGCTATCCAACAACATATAGATTTCTGAAACAACTTCATTTCGACTACAAAAGGACATTTAAAAAAAAAACAACTATCGCTAGTATAATTACTTTTTATCGGTTTGTATTGTTTTATTTGTAGATGAAGAGAAAAAATGCTTTTTAAAGTAAAAATAAATTGTCCAGTTCTATTGTTTTCCTTTTTACTATTATCATAATGCATTTTTTCTGATTAGTTGATAATATCTTTTTATCTAAATAAAAAAAATGTACATGAAACTTATATTTCTGAAAATAATAACATTTTATTATGTAATTATAAAATAGTGAGGAATGATGTGATTGTTTATTAACGTTGCACTAAGAAGCATCAGGAGGTCTATTTAAAACGCACCTCGTAATTTTGAACCTCGGTCAAAAAAAGTAACTAGGGTAACACTTGAACTGGCACTTCCCACTTCAAACTTTCACCCCATAGTACAGGAGGACTTGGAACCTCAACTAGATTTAACATACATCAGTTCCGCTACGCGATAGATCTTTAGAGACGTCAGGGCTCGAATGTGAGGAAATTAGTGAATATGTCAAATGAAATAAGACCCCCAAAAATGGAAGAAATAAAAAGAATTTACCTTTACGTTACATTACATTTAATGCATTTGTTTTCTTCAAAGATAAAACTCTTGTTACTTATTTTTTCTTCCTATATAACAAACAAAATACTACGAAATTTCTATATATTCTCAACAAAATATAAACTTGAATATTACTTATTTAAAAAAAATTTGTCTTTTTCTTTGTTGTTTAAAATAGTCAAAAACATTTTTTTTTTCATTTTTAAAATTATAACATCTATATAAGTTAGAATTTATACATTTAAGCTCAAATATTTCTGATATAATTTAGTTAAAAAATTAACATGTAAGTATCACTTAATTTGTATTATATTCTCTCGGACAATTGTATGTTTATATAATTGAGTAAAAATTAAAGACCTTTATATATCTTTAGCATAGAGTAAAATAAATCAAATAAATTCATTTTTAAAAAAGTAAAGGAAACTATGACATCTTTTACAAAAGCCTACGCCCTACATCTTTTAAATTTTTTTTTTCTTACATTTTTTTTATAAAAGTTTATTTAAAAAATAAAACGATAAGAATTTAGATTTCATAAGCAAATTATATTTTGTAACACGTTTTCTGCGAGATAAGTAAAGCTTTTTCATGAATCAGATTTGTGGGGAAATAACTATCACTTAGCGCGTGATTTAATTTTGATTCCCTGAATAAGAAACAGAAATTATTTATAATGTTCCCTGTAATTAAATTTCTCTTTTCATCAACGCAGAAATTCTTTGGTATTAGAACGATTTTATACATAAATATGTATGTGTTTTAGTAAATACAGTGGAGGAAAAAAGAAAGAAAACAATTTTCAAACGCTTAAACGATAGAATACAGTAATTTCGTATAAAAAATGGCTCAAATATTGAAATGTCCACAGGGATTAAGTCGAAAAATAAATACTTATTTGAATGTCTCTGCAGTTTCTTAATTCCATTTTCAACTTCTTTCCATAATATCTTAGTTGTATACGTATGTTAAGAAGTATTTTGAAGACTGGATATATTCATCGAACAAAAGTTGTTTCCTGGTAGAAAAAAAATATTGAATTCAAACTTAAACAAGCAGATGTCGGAATATTTTTGAAAGAGCTGAGCAGTAAAGTTTTCGTGTTCCCTCCATAATTTTTTTCCTCCTTCTTAGCTTCCAATTTTAGACATGTTGGGTAATTTTAAAAGAAAGTCTGCTTAATTTAGGTATTTTAAATAACGTGATCCTACGCCTTTTTTAATACAATTGCTTGACAATTCAAGTCCCTTTAGTAATACCTTTTTCTCCTTCTGTCCGTTAGATGTTTTAGAATACTTCGTTTCCTTAAAACTTTAAATAAAAAATATTTTTGAATATGATTTGTAGGAAAAGAGGATGAGTTTATTTTAGCACACTGGGTTTTTTTCTGTTTTTTTACAGAAACTTGAATAGAAATACGGAGACAATTTTGAAAAATCTGAATGTTTGAATGTTCGAATACTCTAGTTAGTTTCAAGAAAAAAAGATAGAAAATAGTTTTACATAAGCATAAAAACTAAACATGTTAATTTTATTTCGAAAAATTAAAATTTTAATTATTGTAGAAAAGCTTCAAACTGATTGATTTAATCATTACTTATTTTTTTTTTCAAAATTTGCATAATACTTCATATTTAATATCTATTGAAACATACTGTGAAACATACTCACTAAAGTAAACATACTCACTGTGCAGTAATGTACGTTAAATCCATTGGAGCTCAAAGTCCTAACACTGGTGTGGTGTGGAAGATAGGAAAATGAATGGGATGGCAAATTAACCGTCATCATCGTCACTTGACTGGTATTCAAAATTATAATGCTCTTCACCAATAGTCCTCGTGTTTCTTAGTGCAACGTTAATGAGCAAGCAAATCAAATGAAAATGCGTATAATATGTTCCCGATGCTGAGAAAGTGTAAATGGATAATAATTTGATAGAAAATGAATCTCCTCATCCCCCTATATATGTATTTCAGAATCTCTAGTTAACGGAATATAAAATTTTACAACATAAATAAATTAAAAGTTTTAGTATTTATTGGAATGTGTATTATATAATCAGCATTTCGCCTTTATATCTTATAGAATGTCTTTAGATTTACTTCAACTAATTTCCTCTCGATATGTAAACAGAGATCCGTAAGAAAGCAGACTAAGAACTGAATCGTTTCTTTATTTACCAAATGTAATTACATTTCTCAAATGGAGAAGAATTGAAGAGAATAGAATTTATTAATTCTGAATAAAGGATATAAGATAATGGTTGCTACTATATTACTGTATTTAAGCACATAGACCTTGACTCGACGTTTCAATACAAAAGTCAATGCCTACATGACAAAATTACGAGATGTAATATATACGTGGCCCTAATTCTGTCAAATTTCTCACGCAGTCCATTTCTCAAATATTAATTGAGATCTCTCGTTTATCTTATCTGCTGTCTCTCCTTCAGTCAACTTATTCATCTCTTCTCTCGACTATTTAGATAGGAAATTTATTAAGGAAAACTGATGATGAAGTTTCTTTCATTTATTACACATTTTCATAAACTTCGAAAAATTAACATAGGTCCTTTGGAAAGAGCAGAATCTATAGACAAGAATAAAATCATACGAAATAATGTAATAAAAACAAAAGAGAATCTCACAGCTTAAGTAAGCCTTCATGCATGAATATATATATATATATATATGTGTGTGTGTGTATGTGTGCGTGATTGAGAGAAATTGATGAGTGTGTGTTAGTGAGAATATCTGTACTTGAGTGAGTGACAGCTTTTTTGAACGTATCTGTGTTTAGGGAGTTATGTATTGATTAAACTTTGAATACAACAACATATGAAACGTAATAACCTTTTCTAGAAGTCAAAATTTGTAACATAATATGCATCGAATTTATGAAACTTAAATCAACATACCAAAAGAACATAAGATGTGATGTTTAAATTTTTTGTATTAATCTTTACTTTCACTTTATTCTGGTTTTGTTATGTCATTCATTATACAAAGATTGGCTTTTAAATAATGAGACCGACGCTAACAAAAAATTTATTTTGATGACATACATATTTACTGATTATTACCTTCAATATGCACCCCTTCTCTATCCCTTCTCCTTGCGATTCTTTCAGAGCTTAAAACAGAGCTGGAAGTCTTCTTTGCCCACCTCCTTCAAGACGCATGTTGTTTCTCTTTCACAACTACAATGGACTAAATTTTTATTCTCTTTAATACCGATTTCACATTGGGAAAAAGATAGATGTGCAATGGGCCAAGATCCGACGAATAAAGTGGACGGTGTTACACTGAGATGCTCTACTTAGCTAGAAATCTCTTGACAAACAATGCGGTACAAGCCGGTGCATTGTAAAGGTGGATTCCCGTACAGATTCCTTGTCAATTCCTACATTCCCAGAAACCGCACGAATATTTAACCGACGGTCAGATCGAGCCAGATTAGCGATTTTTTTAATATTGTCATCCGTATATGACGTGGAAGGGATACCCGAGAGTGAATCATCCCGTATATATATATATATATATATATATATGTGTGTGTGTGTGTGTGTGTGTTGTATATATATACAAACAATGAATTTCAGCATACCATAAAAACACACCACGCTACTTACAATAGCATTAAAGTACTTTTGAACAAATTAGTATAAGTACAAAATTAATTTTACAATGCTTATAGGTAAAGTAGTTTAATTAATACCATAATGAATTATAACTGTATTGTGATGATAATTAATTAAGCTGGTCTTTGAGTTAGATAAAAATAACTTTTGTAGTGTAATTACATTTGTTATATTGGTGAACTATATAAATACTGAAAAGCATGCTATAAAAATGTATGGTATTTATTAATTCTGAACACTGAAATATAGCCTCGTTGTTTATGTTATAAAATGATAAATTTATTCTTAAGATATATGTTTGTATTTATATCAACTTTCATTTGAAAGTAATAACGAAATAATTATTTTTTTTCTTTTTAAATGTGGATTGTGTGTAATTTACTTTTGTTTTTGATGCAAATTTATTCTAAATAAGAATACAATAAAAAGAGAAATTGACTTTACTTATTCATACAACTCATGGAAAATTTTAAATATTTTCTTAACATTTACATATATTTTGAGAATATATATCTAGTGAATAAAACAGATTCATTTTTTCCCCTAAAAAGACTTCGAATGAGCTTAATGAATCAAAAACACATACTTTATTTTTATGATGAACCACTGCTGAGGTTTTGAAAATAGCTTATTATGTTCTGGAATTTAATAAAGCAGTAGATTAATGTAAGGGATATCAAAACAGCTTCAGAGCAACTATATGTAATGAACAAAAATGAAGTAATTATATTATGCTTTTAATGCCTAGACGTCAAAAATCCTAAGGTCTATTGTCATGGTAAATGCCTAAGACCTCATTTGATAAGTGATTTGCATAAAAGAACGATCAAGATTTTGCTTGACTCTCTACGCTGACTGAAATGGCGATGTAAATTCCTCCAGAGACAAAACTTCTTAATTACTCTCTCTACTTAAGACACATAGTTCCAGCATGTTTTAAACGACTCGTTCTTTACAGAAAAGGCGTAAAATGACTAAGGTTATAAATGCCCTTGTTTATAGAAGGCAAGAAAAAGATTCGAAATACGTGTCTTTTATTGATAGTGTGGGTGAAAAATAATTTCAAGAAGAAAAAAAAACCTCTATAATTTTTATTAAAAAATATATAATTCCCCACACTCTAAAATTGTATAAATTTTTGCAAGAAAAAGATATCGATTAAAAGTTTATAATGTCTTCAAAGTAATACATGAAGAGTATTAAATCCTTAAATGCAATTTCAAAAAGAAACTTTTTTTATTTAAATATATTTAATATAAAACAAAGCAACACTGATTTCAAATTCCTTTTACATCTTCTCCACATTTCTTTTTTTGAAATCTCAGTGTGGTTTTTAAATTTTATAAATCAAACTACGTACAAGTATTTTATAATTCCCCTAAATTCTGAAGCTCAGCATTTTCGAAACATATTCAATTCCATTTTCAGGATAATTATTTTGCATTTAAAAATTATAATTTCTCTTTTTCTTTATAAATTATAAAATTATCATTTTCTTGATTTTTTTACAGATTCGGAACTTTGTTTCTGTCCTCAGTTTTTATAATCCTCAAAATTTCGTCGAAATTAAATCTTGTAATAGACGGTGGTGGTTGAAAATGTACTTGTATTTGAAGAAAGATGGTATAATTAAGGTAAAGTGTTGTTACCATTGAGTGCTGCCATCTATTTAACGGATCCGAAAGAAATCTGATATTAATTAATATTTTAGTTTTGATTTAGTAGTCATTTGCTATCAAATTCAAATTTGATTGCTATCAAGTAGAGTTGTCGTCATCGTTTTGCGTCGAGTTGTCATTATTTACTGGAAATCGAGTACAAATCAAAATATTGGGTTTTTACTGGTGAATCTTTTCCAAAGAAGGCGAAGATGGTCTTATTGACCGGAAAAGTCAAGACAAAGAATTTTTGAGATGCGAAAGGCTCCATGATCACGAATGAAAGTAACTGAAACAAAGACAGCTGTCTAGTGAGTCCTGATTCTTACTAAAAACAAACCATTTTTGTTGCTACGAGAACCATTTCTTAGAATTTCTACGGATTTATTGAACGACCCTCGTATCTCACAGTCATAACCTTGGAGAAGTGAATATGGGCACATAGCTATAGGTTCTGAAGAAAAGATTTAACGTAATCATATATCAAATAAATTATTATTATTTCAATAAGTATGATAATTTATTATGTAATGAATAATTTATTAGTTATTCAACGTGTCTTATATCTTTTATTAAAATTTTTCTTAAAGTTAAACTTTTTTAAAAATTTTAGTTTTAAAGAACCATTTATTTTTGCAAACTTAATAGCTTAAAAATGTTTTTTTCCCGTTAACACTCTTCACTTCTTTCTTTTCGATGTGTTTTTCTTAAGTGTTCTAGAGTAAATAAAAATGTGTATTTTCAAAGTATATTACTTGTCACATATCTTAAATTTTATTTCACATGCATAATCTTTGTGTTCCTGTTGAATATTTCCCTTATTTCATAATGTGAAATATCTGAAAAAAAATGTGAGATTTATCCCACATCTAAAGCAAATTTATAATACAGAATTACTACATAGCGTATTTTCGATTATTATATTTCAGTCTGCAATGAAATAACAAATAAATAAATCGAAGTTAAATGTTTTGTAATTACTGGTATCCTTAATTTGGCTCTGAGATTCTTCAGTTATAAGTCTGTATCTTGAAATGGAGAAATTCTAGGGAAAATATTCAATAAGAATAATACGACAGAAAGGGAATTTTCAAAGGATAAACAGCCGATGCAGCAATATACGGCAAATTATCGGTGCGCTTTACTAGAAGATTAATAAATTCCGATTAAATAAGGATTTCATGAACGCATATGTGCAGAGGGAAAAGAAGAAAATCAATTCTATCTCACTCTCTTGCATTCGAAATATGTGATAGAATTCTAGGCACTTCATAAATGAATTCGAAAGCATTAATAATAGATTGATAAAAAAGATGATAAATGGCATATAACACAAAGTCTGTGGAAATTATTGGAAAAACGAATGTTTATAACTTATTATCTAGCATTGTTACCATAATAGAAAATAAAACGCGTACCAGTTTTAACTTTCGAAAATTAGTAAAATACTTGCGTAAACATTTTTAAGGGAAATTTTTAATTATTGTAGAACAGCGGTACAAATTTTTCAGGTGTATATGCATTTACGAACCGAACTATTCGCAAAAAGTTCGATTCACAAATTGAAAAGAGCCAAATGAATCGCTCCGGGATAAAAATCTGTCGACTTTTCGACAAACACAAAGGGCGCTCATTGTTCATAATGGGACGGCGTCGTTAGTTTTCTTTCAGATCATGAGCCTCTAGGAACCATCGTCTGTTATCTAAGTGACCACTGCTTTTGTTTCATCCTTTCCTATAGATTCCACGTTCGCTGCAAAATAATTTCATCGAACCGTTCGTGGACAGGACTAATGTGTACGCACCTTTACGTAATGTTCTTATAAAACATATTTTCAGTACACTGTTTGGAAGAAATTAATTCGTTAAGGGATACAACATATAGTAATGTTTTGTTTCATATTGAATTCTGCAGTTAAGTAGCTCCTTCTATAAATGCATTACATGTAAACAGTAAGTAAAAATAACTTAAGAATTTTTAGAAATATAGTTAAAATAATGGGTGAAATATGAATATACTGTATGTATGTATGAAAAGTTCAAAAGTCCAAGTGTAATATTATTTTTTGTAATTTTTCAGAAAAAAAATCATTCTTTTCATTAAGTTTATTACATATAGCAAAAATCTAATAAAATATTCGAATTGTTAAATGAATTACAATAAATTATTCTATCAAAAACCCTTAACAACTATAGATTAATAATCATAATTCAAACTGATCAAATTTCATCATAATGCATAACTCTCCCGTGTTATTTCAATCCTTTTTTCAACAAGGTATGAGAAATTAAAACAGTGTTTGAGTATCAAATATGGTTGATTATTAAATACTTCCATGAAATTTTTTATGAAGTTTCATTTTCAGTAAAGAAATTGTTTCAGTTATAACAAAATGAATTATTTATTTGAGAAGACTTTCATTCAATAACAGTCATTTCGAGAAAACGACAGATTTCGAAATTTGCCAGTCTCAATAAATATTTCTTTTTTGTAGTTTAACTAGTTCATACTTCGTTTTCATTTAAAAAATTAGGCCAAATAATATAGTCTGATGGGTATTTTCCTGATGTAATAGATATGTATGGTAAGATTTTCTTTTCTGATGCTGCATAGGTGCAGTCTTTTTCGAGTTTTTTATGGTTGTATTAAAAAAGCTAATGGAAATTATTTAAAAACAGATCTTTTATATATATATATATATATTATATTACTTACGTTGACAAAAATTACTTTGTTTATCATAAAATATATTCAATTCATAAGACTTGAACAGCAAGTTTGTACAAAAAAATCTTTCTCAAAAATGAAAAAGTTTATTAAATCAATTTATTACGTTTGAGCATTTTTAAACATCGCGCGTTTATATATAATCAGGAAATATTCTGTCGTCACGAGAAAACTTTTCTCAATCAAGCTAACGTAGTGCCATCTATCGGACTAACTCGAATCCAAGGATTTAATAATTTTCCTAAAGAATGAAAGCCATTTTCTGAGAGAGAGAAATAAAATATGCAAAATATTCAATTCAAGAAAGATAATAAATAAATATGTTTGCGAAATATAAGCGACAATGATAATACTTATTGTACTTAGTATTAAAACAACAATAATATTGTAGTTTTTACGAACAAGAAAACGTGGTAAAAATAAGGAAGGAAAAATTATTAAAAATATTAAGTTGATTCCATAAAAAAAAATAACATTTTGTTTTGTGAAATTTCAATTTATAAGTTAGCGAATCTATATACAAAAATTATTATTTTCTTTGTATAATTTTAGTTAAAATTAGAATGCATCTACTTTATTAAAATAAAATTATACTAAATATTTATTGAAATATGAATAAAATGTGCAAAAATTAATGAAATTAAATAATTAGATTTCAATACAATGTAAATTAGTGCAAAATCTTCACATTCAAGAAGATTCTTTTTGTAAAAAAAATCAATTTCTTACGTTTTATTCTTCGTTAATGAATGAAATATTAATTGAAGAAGCACATAGTATTATGTATATATATATATATGTATATGTATATACTGTATATATATATGTATATGTATATATACTATATTTCAACATATATGTAATATGTATATGTATATATATGTAATATATATGTAATAATAATAATAATAATAACTTATATATGTATATATGCTCAACAACAATAACAACAATATGCTTCTAATATATATGCGTTTGTGTATGTCTGTGTGTTTGTATGTACATAATCAGATAGTTTCTAGGCGTAGACCAATTGTGTTGTATTCTGATCACTTGATCACGCTTTCATATAATATTTTTTCTCTTAATTATTTCACATTATCAAGTGAATTCAACATTTATTTAAATTTTGAAAGAAAGATTATTTTAGATAATTTTACATTACAATCACTCCTAATATTTTGAATCGAATTTGAGGATATTGGTTGGTACCTGATTCTCCAAACATCCACATCACTCCCTGTGAGAACATTGCAACCTAATAGGATTTATCGAGCGAAGCTTTTTAACCTCTCACACAACGTTTCAGGGCGGTATTCTGAACAAAAATAAAACAGATATTGTATAATATTATTTAAAAGTTCGCCTTATTCTACATTTTGCCTGAAAGCAGAATAATGGTAAATTACAATAAAGTGCAATACAAAAGTGGAACATATTTATAAAATTTATATTTTAGAAGAAACATTTCGTCTAAAAGCATGTGTATTTTTTTAGTGCGAGTAAATTTTATTTTTCTTTAAAAAAAATGAAAATAACAGTTTATTTTTACTTCAATTACTGAAGCATATTCTTTGAGAAAGCAATTATGGTTTATTTGTGGTATGTTCTTGATTAAGATTCATTTTTAAAGGTAATAAAGGAAAGATAAAGAGAATTCTCTTTAATATTTTTATTATAAATTTAACCATCATTATCACAGTGAACCAAATTTGTTATTCACATATCTAAGAGCAATTTAAAAAAGCAATAATAAAAAAAGCAATTTCTAAATCTCAGTTTTATTTTATTTTTGCGCGTATATTCATTCCCTAGTAAAATCCATTTAAATTTAATTTCAGTAGATTTATAAATAGCCTTGTTAGCCCCCTCTCCTCAAGGGGTTATTTTTTTTAGTTGAATCACTTTTGGCGTACGAAATCACTTTTCAGTTTTTTATCATTTGCTTCAATTTCAGTTAAGTTACATTTAGCTTAAATATGTTCAATTTAATAATTTATAGATTGCTTTAATTTTAATTACACTTAGCTGATATAATATTCAATTTAATAATTTATCACTTACTTTATTTTTAATTACATTTAGCTTAAATATATTCAATTTAATAATTTATCCTTTCCTTTAATGTCAGAAGAGTTTACTATTGTCCATTTCTTGATATTTCATTGTTTACTTTAATTCTTATGTTTAATTGAGTAATTTAATAAGAATTATAAAAAAAAGTACACTTTGGGTAGCTAAATCTGTTATTTTCAAAATTTTTCACGGAGCTTTTTATACTATAAATTTTTTTTAAAATTCTGTAACAGCATTTTTTATGTGATGCGAGTGAGAGAAATGTAGCAGTATTTAACGTTAATGTTCGACTATTGAAGTTAGCTTTAGAATTGCATCTTTGGTATAATATATTTAAATTAGATGAATACAATGCAGAATAATATTTGCAATTGTCTCCATAGAAGTTTACATCACATTTTCTAGCATTTTAAAAATTCTAAATTCAGATCTACTCAACATTTATTCCTGTTTCTTAAAAGAATTTAACATCTTCTATTGAGAAAATAATGTTAAAATGTGTACACACACTATATATATATATATATATATATATATATATATATATATATATATAT
>BMAW01090363.1:0-13059 GCA_019974015.1 Nephila pilipes | reverse complement strand
ATTTGATTTATTTTAATTCTTATTTATATTATATTATACTATTTAAATTTGATTTATTTTAATTCTTATTTTATTATTAATTCTTAATTTTTGTTATATTATACTATTTTATATTTGATTTATTTAAATTTCTTACATCTATATATTATATTTCTTATTTATATTATATTATTTATTAGTTATACTACTTAATTATATTATTTTTTAAATTTATTAGTTATATTACTTAATTATTTTACTTTTTAATTTATTAGTTATATTACTTAATTATTTTACTTTTTAATTTATTATTTAATTAACGCCCAAGAAAGCATTGTGAATGATGATACGTTTAGAGATTTCCTTTGCGCGATCATCACAGTTTATCCGCCTGATCACAGACATCTCTCGGGGAAACTTCACTTAGAGGGGTTGAAGGTTTTTTCTCCATCATAAGGTTAGTGCTTTTTTTTTCACGTTTTTTTTAATATTATTTTCATGTCTTCTAAATGATGATTTATACTTTGTCTTTCGGTCATACTCTTGCAACAATTTTCTTACCTTTTTCAACTTGGTGGTTATGTTATATATGTTTATTTATTGAAAAAAATCTTATATTTATTTTAAATATATTTTATACAATCTTAAATATATTTATCAAAGTTGTATTGTTTTAAGTAAATTAAGATCTACCCTATTTTATTTTTTTTTTAATGTTTGCTTACCAAAATGCTGATATAATACGTATTTTGTCTTTCGGATAAATTTCACCGTTTTTGACATTTCTATCCTTCGGCTGATCTTTTCTATATCACAGTTAACATGTTTTCCAGTATGTTTTTTAACATATCTCAATTCCGACTTTGAGAATTCTTCAATGCGATTTTAAACCGCGCCAAAGAAGTACACTAAATTAGGACTTCACCCTAAAACTTATTTTGAAGAGAAAGCGTTTTCTCAAATCAATATTTTTACTTATTCCTTATGAAAGAAATTTGTTTGATGCTGTCCTTAAAACCATCACATGTCCATTATGATGATCAAAACAAGTTAAGATTAAAATGAAAATATCATATTTATTATGATAAATTTAAAACTGGTGTGAAATTGAATTTCGTGTTTTTTGTAAGAAACACAAAGATTTACCCTACATAAACAAACTTTTCAGATTATTATTACTTTTTTTTAACGTTTTGATTCACAAATCGTATTGAAATCATTGCCTCTATTACAATAAATATACAAAGGGCCAAATACATCAGTTTATTCATTTATTTGAAATATACCTGGAACTTAACATTAAAATTTATATTGATTAAAAAAGTTAATTTTTTTTGTGAGGTAATCAATATCCGTGATTTTCAGTATCCAAGCGTTCGGTGCGACGAAGTTATCGTATCAGAGAAATGAAATATTTGGCATCGTATTCAAAAGAGTCAGCGATGTTGGCGAGAAATCGATGTTTAGCTAAATGCTTAACCCCTTTGCTTATATCTTTCCTCGCGAACAATCGCCCTCTCTTTAACGAGTTTAATCTGTTTCGATCCTGAAGTTGAGCCGTTTGGTTGCTAACTGACTACATCTACAAGTTGATCGTAGAGGTAAATTTTGTTTAAATTACACGTTTCAAATTTACTTGTTAAAGTTACGCCACTGAATTTAAAATCAGCGATGTACAGAATAAAATACCGGACTACTACGCTACTGTTTTTTTGTCCTAAAAAAATGCCAGTAAATCAATACAGAAAGTTAAAAAACGAAAGCTAGAATCAAATAGCTTGAATGAAATAACTTTTCAAATATTGTTTTGTGTTTTGCTTATAATTTCTATTGTAAGAATCATGGATATCAATAAATCTAAAAATAGTGAAGTTAAATTGTAAAATTTCAACGGGTGAATGAATGAAATAACATGAAACTAGTTGCATGCATGTATACTTTTTTTTTTCTTTCATACTGAAGATGGATAAGTACATGTTTTGATTGTTTTGCTTAATAAGTTATATTATTTACTCTCCTAGGAATTGAAGTTAACATATTTTTCTGGACTGTTCTTTGTATAATTTACTGATACTATTTTTGATATATTTATCTAACTGTTTAAAAACTGTGTGTTATGGATTTTTGATGTAAATGAATTTCTTTTTTTTATAGCTCACCAAGATTTACTACTGAAAGATAATTATATTCTGCCAGAATTTAATTTTAGGTATGGTATATTTATACATATTTTTTCAATGTGTGGTTTTCAATTTAATTTAATTTCTATAGTATTTAAATTTTTTAATGAAAATATGGTGAGTTATATTTAAAATATTAAAAGACTTGATTCTATTGGTTTAGTGTGGTAGAAGTTTATGGTAAAATGTTAGGATATACTTTGTATTTTGAAGATACATGATGTACAACTTTATGTATTGTTAAAATATTCAAATGAGTTATTTTTATCTAATGTAACAATTACATCAATTGTTAACTGAAAACATTTTTGAAATTAAAAACAAGTTTCTCTATTCTGCTCTACATACTAATTATGGCTGGAAGCAATGTTAAGATTTCTCTCTTTGTTTAATCTTAAGCAAAAACTGACCGGTTATTTTGATACTTTTAATGGAAATGTTTGAATTTTGAGAGTGAGTTACAAAAAAAATTGGAATATATATTATTGAAAATAACAAATTAGTTTTACCATTTCTTTAAATTTTAAAAATAATTTTTAGAATATCAAAAAACATTACTAACAGCTTAAATACGGTTGTAGTCATATTGATATTAATGAGTGAGCTTACATTATATATCAAAGACTTTTCACCTGTTTATTGCAAAACATGTTTTACTTTTTGTGATATATATTTTTACCTTGTATAATAAGCAATTTTAGGTAAATATTAAAATGGAAGGAGATTTTTCTCAAAGTCTTATAATCTATTTAGAAAATCTTATTTGAATATATGTGGATTAATTGATATATCTGCTCCTATATACAAGAAAATAGGTTATCAAATTAACTATATAAAATTTCCTCATATTTTTTTAACTCCTAAATTCCATAGGAATTTTTGTTGAGAATTTTTGCTATATAACTAATTAAAATTTATATTAAAAAAGCAGGTAAAATTTTGCAAAATATTTTACTGAATACAATTGATATCTTAATAAGACTGCTATTTTTTTAAAATAGTTTTTTGTTGTTAATGTATAAAATATTTCATCCATAGTCATGTGATTTTGAAGATATTTTGAGTTCGATTTATTATAGTTCATATATATATACGGTTTCTTTGTGTTATTTTAAAAAAATATATTAATAGTTATTTACTTATAACTGGTATATATATCTGTTCTTAACACACAGGGAATTGAAAAGCAGTAACAATTTAAATGGAAGAATAAATAAAAAAAAAAAAATTTAATGAAGTGGTTTATAATAAAATACTTTGAGTAATTTCAAGTCCACAAATTGGATTTCTAAAGAATGATCTTATGGCTAAAATAATGAAGTCAAAAAACTTATAAATATAGTTGGATTACCCTGTATTTCCCTTGCTCATCTGAAAAAGATGTATAGTAAGATGAAGAAACAACAAACTTTAATAAATGAATTTAAATAGGATTTATTTTTCATTAATATTTTGTAAGCTAAAAAAAATATTTCAGCATCCACTAAAAAATGTATCCACTAATAAAAGATTAAAGCAGCTCTGCAAGTAATGTTATAACATAACATTAAACTATGAAATAAATTAATTCTATGTGTTGAAAAGCGTGAAAAAATTGACAAAGATGTAAGAGGAGGTTTGAAAATTATCACCATGTATTAAATTGGTGGGAATTTGTGTTTGTACTACAGCTCCTTTCCATAGGTCAGTGAAGAAATTTTAAATTGACATGTTCAGTGGTGGGGATTTAATGGACTGACCAAAAATGGGTACATAGTAATAACACATAAAGCAAAATTTATAGTGAATGCATTTTAATTAAAGATTCTCAGGGAAATCAAAGAATACTCTTGAGCCACTTAAGTATCTGCTCATATACAACAAACGAGATAGATAAGAATGTACAGCCTAAAGCGATTGATATGCAGTTTTCATGTAAATTTATTGAAATGACACTCCAAGGTAAAGGGGAGAGAAAGTAAATGCCTGCTGGTATTTCATGATAGATGATGCTCTATGTTAGTAGGTTTTACCTGAATAAAAGTGTTGGATCTGTACTTTTTTAACCAATTTTTAAAAAATTGGCGATAAAAAAAACTCAAGCATTCAAATAGCTTCATCTTTTAAGCAAAAAAGTTGGTGATATTGCAGTAAGTTAAATAAGTTAGATATGTTAATGGTTATCTTGTTTTCGATATTTTTATTCTGCTTCATATTCATTAATTTTTCCCGGTGGTAAAATTTCTCTTAATTTTCTCTGGTCACTTTGGAGAGGTATGTGAGAGAGACAGGAGAAGAGGTTTGGCTCTGATATATCCTTATCACCTGAGCAAGGTTTAAAAAATTATGAAATTTTATGCGTAATAGCCCTTGTATTTCTAGTGCAACGTTGATAAAACCAATCAGTCTCTGTTGAAATGATTGGACATCTAGTGCTTCATTTATTATTTCATCATTGTATTTAATTATAATACCAATAGTTGAGTAGGATCAAGATCCTATAAAATAGGTTAAACCACACATCCACAGTCAAAGCCCATGATGAGCTATGCATATTACATCATATCCATGCCTTGTTTTCATTCTTTTGTTGTGAATTCCATCAAAATTTTTTTCCTTTTTTTTTGTGTTTGAATTGATTTTCCAATATTTTACTCTATATATTCATTTTTTGTAAAATTTTTTATAAAATTCTGAACACTTTTATATAAAATTCTGAACACTTTTTTATAAATTCAGGAATTCTTCTTAATTTTTCATGATATAATTTTTATTAGATACAGGTTTTATTTACTGTAACAAACATGTCCTATCCTTATTTTCTTGAAATATCTTTGTGATTTATTTTTTGTCCAGTTAGTAACATATTTCCAAAATATCTTTTTTATTCTTGGGGAATTTTATAATAGATATTTTATAAGTGTGATTTGAATTTAGGATATTAGCTTTACTTGTATAATATTAGCATATTTTAATTTACTTTACATGTGTTATATTTTATTTAGCAAATTTTTCTCGTTATGTACTGTGACTAAAGTAGGATCACTCAATGAGCACTACTGTTTGTTGTATTGAGGTTGTTTTACTTGGAATATTTAGAGTGAAATTTTTACAATATCAGTGAAGAGATAAATTTCTGTGAATTTATTGTATCCAATTCTTATCCATTTTACAATATGTTCAAAATGTTTGGTTGTTTAGCTTTTCATACTTGAGTGAAATTAACTTTAAAAAAAAAAAAATTACACCAAAAAGGCATGTCTTTTGAAGATTCTATATGCGTAACATTGCAGCTTTTGGAAAAAAATCCATAATCTGTCTTGGCATAATTCATTTTGAATTGTCACTGTATGAAAAGAAGAATCTGTAGTGCAGTAGTTTGTTGCAACTAATTAGTAAAAATATTGACAAAAGAATGTAATAAAAAAATCAGTAAATAGTTCTATGCAAAAGAATGATTTAGCCTCCCAAGTGCGCTTTTTTTTTTTATAATTATTGACAAATTCTAATATAAGGGTATAAGTAAATGATAAATTTTGAGAAATGGACATTTGTAAACTTTTCGAATTAAAAGTAAAGGAAACAATAAATCGTTAAATTGGCGATATCAGCTACGTAATTAAAAACTAAAAGCAAACAATGATTATTAAGTTCAATATATTTAAGCTAAATGTAATTAAAGTGGAAGCAGCAATAAAAAAATTGAAAATTGATATAATTTTCATATATGTAAAACAATAGCCCCTTGTGTAGATAGTAACTCAAATAGAAGTGCTAATTTAAATGTTATTATGACTATTACTATTTATCTCATATAATCTCTATTTACTTGGTTGATGAGAGATTGCACATTTTATTCTGTTCTCATTCTATTCTGAGTAAATTATGAATAGAAACAACAAAGTTTTTTAAAAGTTCACTAACTCCATTCCCATACTTGAAAATATTTTTGAGGTATTAAAATTTTGTATTACGAAATTTAGTTTTAAAAAAAAGAATAAAGTACTCCATTACAAAAATACATAATAGTTTTTTCTAGAATAGGCCATATCCAGACCCTGATAGATTTATCATTTCTAATTATTACACCTTTATTCATTCATGCAATTGTTCAAATTTATACTTTTTATAAATTATTGATTTTTTTAAGTTAATGCAGGGGTCGCCAAACTTTTTTGATCATCGCCCCCTATATAATTTTTCGAAATCTCCATAGACCCCACAAATGTAATTAAAATAAAACTATATATTAGTCTAAATATTTCATAAATCAGAAACAGTAAGTAAAGTAGCTACAGATTTTTTACTTCTTAATGAGATGAGTGTGCCTGGTGTTTCTTGGCAAGGTTCGCTATATTGGGTTCGAAATTAGTCAATTTTAACCGTAAATCCCCTCAAAGCTCCACATTTAATTTATTTCTGTTTTTAGTTAAAATTGAATTAACGCGACTGAAACCGGCTTCAACCATATACGAACTTGGAAACGCCAGCATAAATGACGGAGCCATTTCGTAAAGTTTCACATATTTTTGCTTTATATTTATATTAGTCCAAAATTTATGTATTGTCAAATTTTTAATAAGCGTTTTTGCTTCAAGATCGGACAATAGTTCAGCAAGCTCATCTTGTATGTTGATGTCGACGTTATCAATTTGCGGCGAAAATGGCGCAATAATCCAATCGGGGATGTCGATGCTTTCCAAATCAACAAAGAGCAGTTTAAAATCATCGCTTAATTTTTGAAGATGATTTGTATATATTTCCAAGTCTTCTTCTTTTATTTTTAATTGTTGCAGATTTGAAAAATACTTATAATCCTTACGTAGCAATGAAGATCTAAATAAATTTAATTTTACTTGGAAGCCTAACAGTATTGTCCGAGCTTGGATAATTGTTACATCTTTTCCTTGCAGTTTTGTTTGAACGTCATTAAATTTTCCAAATAAGTCTGCTAAATAAAAAATATGGTTATTATTGTTTTGGAGTTCATTGCTTAGAACAGGATTTATTTCGTTCAGAAATTCTGTCGTGGAGTCAAATAAATTGACGAGCCGTTGCAAGCATACACCTCTAGACCACCATCTAACCTCGGTGTGCAGAAGTAATTGGTTAAATAACTCACTGTTTTCCTCACAAAGTTTGGCAAATAATCTTGATTTAAGAGGTTGAGCTTTAATTTGATTAATAGATTTAATACAAAACTGTAAAGCTTCATGTAACTCTGAACTCAGATATTTTGCTACTAAGTTGTGTCTATGCAACACACAATGAATAGTACGAATACCGGGCACTTTTTCTTTGAGGCATGTAGCAAAACCTCGGTAACGCCCTACCATAGAAGGTGTGCCATCTGTGGCTACTGCTATTATATTTTCAAGCGGAAAGTCATATTTATTTAAATATTCTTGTAAACATCTAAAAATTGTCACTCCCTTTCCATCGGTTTCAAGATATTTAGCAAATAAAAATTCATCAATGACTTCTCCTTTAATTTTACTGAAATATCTAACATACGCCATAAGAATAGCAGAAACGCCAAAAACATATTCATCAAGTTGTATAGAGAACTTGCAATTTTTTAGCTCCGAAACTACTGTGTTTTCTATTTCTTCGGCCATTTCGTCAATACGCCGTTTTACAGAATTTGCACTTAATGGCAGACTTTAAAACATTAGTAGTCTTTTTTCATCACATTCTCAATGACATCTTTAATTGCAGGTACTACAATTTCTTCTGCGATTGTGTGGGGTTTTCCCCTCTTTGCTATATTAAGCGAAATCTTGTACGAAGCAATTAATCCTCCTTCATTTTCAATTTCAGTAGACTGTCTCATAAAACTTTTTAGAGTTGGTCGAAATGAGAATTTTTCTTTGAGTTTTTTGAAAAATTCTAATTCTTCAATTTTATTTTTTTATCTGAATGAAGCCTTTCAAGATGATCTTTCATTTTTGACGGTTTCATGTATTCATTTCCAAAAGTTTTTTCGCATATAAGACACATAGGAATAGTTTCATTTGTCGGTGAACAAATAAATCCAAATTTTAAGTAATCCAATGAATAATACCGACATTTCTTTTTAGATACTGAAGCTGTCATTTTTAAATTAGGGTTCTGTAAATGTTAAAATTAAGTTGGTATATTATACTAATCCACATTATTAAAGCTTACCTTTTCACAAGTAACAATAATTAAAATTGATATCAAAACTAAACAAATAGTTTTATAGAAACAATAACTAATTATCCAATGGTAGATATAATAGTAGTAATAATGACACTACAAGCATTTAATACTGTTCACAGTTCACAAAAATAGCTGAAAATGCATATATTTGCGTTTGTAGCATCCAGTGTAGAATTGGACAAGCGCACATATGCACCTGACTCATATGCAAGGCTCGTATGGTTTGCGATGGAGACAAAGGGCGAACCAACGACACGATGCGTAACTGCCGTATAAAAAAAGAAAAAAACTAAAACCACAAACATAAGAAGAAAGAAAACGGAGTACTGAAGATTCCCTTCGCGCTTAATGCATAGAAAGCCAACGGCAGTGTCGTAACTCGCCAAAGGCTCCTAATGGGCTAAATTCACAGACACCTGGCGCCACGTCAAAATCACGTGATGTCTACAAATACAAACCCGCGTGGTTTGCGTTAACATCGGATTTCTCTATATGCTAGTTATTTACATCTTGTACTTTAACTTTCTTTTAATTAATATACTTATTATTATCATGTTTCTTACATTATTCAGTTATTTACATTCGGTAAGAAATAATCTGAGTATGTTTTCGTATATCTATAGTCTTATTCTCGTTTAATTGTGTTGTTAAAATGTCTCTCGGTAAGCTACAGCAAGCCTATTTCAACTTGCTTTTGACGTTTGTTTGTATACTTACAATATAAGCTTGAAAATATTTTCTGCTTTAAACTGATGCACTTTTGAACTGTTAACGGCCATTTCAGCTTTTTGTTTTGCTTAAGCTTATTTTGTATTTCAAATTATTTTATATATAAATATTGTTACGTATGATTAGATAATCGGTTGTTTCTAAACATGTTAAAAATAAAGGTCTCAATATTTATTCTAGTATTGTAATCATTCTAAAACCTCGAAAAGATAAGTGTGAATAGTATAAGTGTTATTAAGTTCTTCTGAATTATAGTATCTTTTAAGTGTAAACACTTTATATTTATCAAGCTAATTCTGTTTAAAAAATAAAGCAACATTGGATTAAACTATTTTCTCTTTTAATCAAGATACATAATCAAGCTGTAACAGTTATATAATGATTTATAATTTAAGCAGGTGTCATTTTGTACCTTGAATTAAAGTTTTTTAAAATGTGTTTTGCAAACAAAATTAATTAATTCAATCATAAGTTGATTATAATGCTTTAAAAAGGAATGAAGAGTATTTAAGAAAAACATGTGTGAATATGTAAATTCTATATACAAATTCAATTTTAATGATTTGCTAGCATTAAATTTTTTTTCTTTTCTCAAAATAATATTTATTAATCAAATACAATTTTTACGTATATATTTAAATGTAAAATGAAGTGCAGGAACTAAAATTCTGACTATTGAGAACAACAAGACACATATCAAATCTTATATTAGTGATAATCAATCTGATTTTTAAAAATATGTAGAAATTTTTAAAATTGTATTTTCATAGAAATGATACAATGGGGGAGAGGAACAGAATTTTGAGAAATAGAAAAATTTATATTCTATAAATCTTGAATATTGTTTAACAATTTGTTATGTTGCCTTGTCGTGCAAAAGTGATTCTTGTTTCTTCGAGCTAACACCAGAATCTCGGTTTCACTTTGCAATTCATCTCATCGCATGCATACTTTTAAAAACATGAATTAACTTAAGAAGTACATGAATAAAGTGATTAAATTCTGTAAATAAACAAACAAATATCAATTCTTTTTATAACATCAGAATTATCTTATGATGTCTATTGAAAAATATTTAGTTTAGGTCTATTGAAAAATATTGGAACGAAAAACTGATGTACAACATTTGTTCGAAAATGGTAAAACCTTAATATCTTAAATATAAATATGTATCTTAAAATAAGATATATAATTCTCCATCAATTAAAAAAGACAGTT
Source organism: Nephila pilipes (assembly GCA_019974015.1). Lineage (NCBI taxonomy): Eukaryota > Metazoa > Arthropoda > Arachnida > Araneae > Nephilidae > Nephila > Nephila pilipes. The sequence goes on along the minus strand of BMAW01090363.1, from coordinate 2,791 downwards.
TAAGTTACATTATACACTTATGAAGTGAAAAAAAAATAGAATTCTTGTCGAGCAACATTGTTATAATAGTCATCAATAAAAAGAAGTAGCAAAGTGGCTCTAAACTCTTAAAATTTCACAACACTATTTTTTAAATACTATAATGTTATTCTATAAAACATCCTCAGCGTCATACACAAATATTTATATGTATGAAAATAATTTTTAACACTGATCTATACGAATTAAAGTCTAGAAGTTACTGAATATATGATTACAATGTAATATTATGGATAGTCTGCTTTATGTATAATAAATTTGCAACACACAAATAATTACTTATAAGAAAATTATTTTCTTAATTGACCAATAACAATTCTTAAGATATAATAGAAACTCTCTGAAGATATTATGATATAACCTTTCAAATATGCAATGTTTTAAAAATATTGAAGTATTTTTGAATTAATTATTTATTCTAATTTGAAAATTATCAATGTATAAACCAACTAATATTACCAGACAATTTCAAGAAATGTTCAAAATAAATATATATGAAATATCTGAAATAATCTTATTAAATAAAATTATTAGCAGAAGTAAAGAGACATTTTTTTAAAAAAAATATTAGCAAATCATAGTTAAATTAGGAAGCTTTCAATAATGAAAAAAATGTTTGCGTGTAAACAAAATAAATCCGAAGCCATTATTTTAGCTTGTTGATACAAGAATGATTCAATACCTTTCTGCTACAGCAATACAAATTCATATTTAAACAATTTCTTTGAAATAAGACATAAAAAAGTTGCGTAATACTTTCTCACTAAATTAAAAATAATATATATATATAGCAAAATATAAGTTACATTAGTTGTATTTGCAGTTACAAAATTATTAAAAGCAGCTCTAACACATATGACAACCTGGGGCAGTCGAGAAGTTTGATAATTATTCTGATCAATTAACCCTTTAACAAAGCAGAAATAATCTGAATACTGTGTTTGAACTTGACATTCCAAAAGGCCAGTAGTCTTCAAAGGGGGAATTATTTTACGTGAACAACGTAATACTTTTGGTGGATACTCCGCTTTATTTACATATGAAAAATGCAAGTAAAAGATGTTTTCCTTTTAAGTGATTATTTTAATACAATTAGGACATATTAATGGAAATTATATTGAATTTAATTCCACAAATATAATGTATGAGAGATACAGTAAAAGATATTCAGAGCCATGTTTAAACACTTTATTTCTTTTTAATTCAACATTATGTACATAGTATGTTAAACATCAGCTAGAAAAATTACTGTCAAAATGCTTCCATAATATATGTTATAATAAGAAAGAAATCTGTTTTTCAAAATATTTCTTAAAAAATTCCTTTTAAGTAAAAAATATATACTCAAAATCATTACTTGGAACAGTTCTACATTAGAAATTAGTTTTATAATACTGATTATATATGTCAATTAATAAAAGTACAGAATTAGATAATAAAGTTATTCTGAGTACATACTAAAAAAATTTGAGTTATATTCCTTTAATTTTACTCCAGTTTTTCAGATATTTTAATTAGTCACAAAGGTTATAGTGTGATAGATAATGACTGAACTATTTTGTATATATAGCAAGCATCAAGTTTTTTTATTTTAAATAATTATCTTCAGTATTTCATTTAAAAAACAAATGCATCATAAAATGAAATCCCACACTATTGTGACCATCCCTATATCGCAAATTGAATTAAATGTTAAAAATAAATACTAACATATTAAAAATTCTATAAACATTCATCAAACGGTTTTATTGAATGAAATTTTAAAGAACAGCAGTAAAAAAACATTTTTTTTTTTAAATATTTGTATATATCACAGTTAAATTAGGACAATTCCATAACTATAACAAAATGTCTGTGAGTGTGAACCAAACAAATTTGAATAATCATTTCTGCTTGTTGATAGAAGAATGGTTAATGATTCAATACCTTTATACTGCAGTAATCCGAAATAATTTCAACATTTCTTGTAAAATAAGACATTAAGAAAGATGTATGATAATTTCTCATTCAGTTAAAAAGTAGCATATATAGTAAAATGCAAATTACTTTAACATATGAAGCATAACACATTTCTAAAACGCAGTGTAAACAAACGAATACAAGACTTGTTTACATCGGCGAGTATCACGTGATAAGTTTTTTCACGTGTTCATGACGTCACATGAATTTAGCCCATTGGTTGATGGGTTCGCCAGCAAGAGACACGGATAAGCCTCAATCGCTCTTCTGGCTACATACTATGAGTCGTGCAAAATACAAACTGGTCACAAGGTCAAGTTGTAACGTCACGGTATACATACGAAAACACATAAGGAAAAAAGGGGCAGATTGTTTTCTGATTTATTATTTTATTTTCTATAAAGAATATAATATTAAGTCAATTATAAAAATATTTTAAATTTTTACGTACGCAGTTAGATATGTGTGATTTGCGTATTAAGAACTGTTTTTCCTTCGAGTCCCAATAGACCCCCATTCGACCCCTTGGGTCAGATAGACCCCTACTGTTGTTAAATAGACCCCTAGGGGTCTATATAGACCACTTTGGCGACCCCTGAGTTAATGAAACAATTTTCATTTTCTGACTTTGCTGAATTTCTTGAATTATAATTATGGTTTTCTTATTAAGAAATCAAATAATTATTTTTCATTAATGTGAAATTTTATATATATCTAAAAAGAATTATATTTTAAGTTAACTGTTTCTTTTTAAATTATTATTCATTTAATTTTAAATTAAATTATTAGTGTA
>BMAW01090359.1:0-12213 GCA_019974015.1 Nephila pilipes | reverse complement strand
CGAGAAAAAAAAAAAAAAATACCCACCACCACACAAGTCAGTTTTGGAATGCAGCCATTACAAGAAACATGTTAACAAATTAACGAGACATTTTCCGCATGCAGTGGCGCAACAATGTCTCCCTCTCTCATTGATTGTAGGCACTCTTAATTGCCGCCTGTTTGCAACAACGATCATGTGAAGAGAGGAACGCTGTTGCATTTAAATGAGTTCGAGACCCGCCAAGAATTGCCGCCGCCGTTTCGACTTTTATTTATCTTCCTCCCATTGAATCGCGCCCTCATTGACATTCATTTGTTAGAAAGATTCTTAACGAGCATCGCCGATGTGTTCATTTTATTTGCGTTGAATTCTAAAACGCTCTCAAGGTAGCTTTATAAATATGGTACTGCCCTTTTTAACTCTAAAACAACGCTATACAAAATGATTGCTCTAAAATTATTAAAATAAATGGGATCTCCTTTATTGTTCGATTTCCATCGCCATCCTCGAGGGCACGCGACACATTTTTTTTCGCAATAAGTAAATAAAAGACAGTTAACACGTCAAATAAAACAGATAAAAATCTTAAAAAGCGATAAAAAATATTAAAGCAGAACTGATAAATTATTTCGAATATATACATAGCACTGGTACAGATTTAAAACTCAAACGAATAATAAATAATTAAAACTTATTAAAATGCTTGAGAGGTCTCCGACATAAACTTAAAAAAGAAAAATTAGATTTTCCAGGAAAAAATGCATTTTAAAATATGGTTCACTAATGAATATTTTTTAAAACAAACATCCATGGAAACATATTCTATTTATTTCCAAGAGAAAATAATTCGATATAAAACAACGTTTTTTTATGGTGGATTTATTAAAGAAAATTGTTGAAATATTAGATTTAAAACTGTTGGTTATTTTAACTTTAAAATTTACTTAAAAGGGTATATATATAGCGTATTGGTTAAGAAATTTCATAACATACAAAATCAAAACCAGGCATTTCAAAGTTTGTAAGTCATTCTATTAAAAAAAGGAACCAGGGTGAAAAATTATTGTGATAAGACATGGCGCCAAATATTGGAATCTTTCTTTCTTGCGAATGATTACTGACTAAAAATTCAACAGCCTTACTATCTCGGAGATAGTATCTCCCCTTTAGTAGTACAAAAGTTTTACGATACACCTCATGTGGCATTAAGTGCAAGTGTTTAAGAGGGAAAAGAAATTTTTTTCCTAAATGCACCGAGGGAAAAAATAAACGACTTATTAAAATTATTAGAAATAGTTAAAACTTTATTTTTAATGTCTAATATTGCATTCTTAGGAGGAAGAACGATTCCCAAAATTTCAAAGCTCTAGCTTGATGGGAAGTTGGTTAAATTAACGATCAAAATTTGATGACAAATACACTCACACCAAGTGAAATTCAGAAAAACGTTTTAATAAAAATTAAAACGCTTACTTCAAATAAAATTTACTACACATGGAAAAATTTAACCCTTTGGAGGCGCAATGTTATCATGATACATATTTTAAAAGGTATTGAGGCAAGGGAGGTACATTGATCAGGCAGATAAAAAAAAAAAAAATACAATTTTTAAAATTAGCAGTCCTCAGTTCTTAGAGTGTTTTCGCAAACAACACGAATGAACCACGGTTGCGCTGCAAACGTGAAGCGTTTGCCCTGTGCAGGTGCCCCTAAGGGTTTTTTGCAAAATGTTTTTTTTTATCGACGACCTAAAGGTAATACTTAAAATTATTTCGGATACTTGAAATTCTACAGTTATATCATCATATTATTTTGTAAAATTTGAACTAAACTATTCTGTTACATACATATTTGGATATTTTCCCAAGTCGGATATTTAAAAAATGATAAGAATTTAAGGTCAATTTTCAATAAGCTTTCAAAATTCGAAAACTGCATTAAACATTGAATAATTTTGGTTCAGTACATTTTCAGTATTTACTAGTATTATGAAACAAAATCATATATTCTGCAGTAAAGCATAGAGGTGCAAACACAATCAATATATATTTATTAACATGAAAAAAAAAAGGTGTTGTTGAAAGGAGATTTTTACGTATGAAAATTTTTTATGAATAGTTGAAATTAGTAAAAGAACTACAAATTGAATTACAAAGGGGTGAAAACAAAAAGCACTTGCATTTGAAGGTAAATAGCATCATTAAAGATAAGCTATTTAACACCATAGATTGCTGCCATCTATTAAAATGAGCCGAAACAAATTTGGATTCATAAAGTTAGCTTCGAATTTATAGTAATTTGTTGCAGATCAAAATTTGTTGGGTGAAATTTGACACCATCGGCAGTGCAATTCTATACACCGAAAATCAATCCAAAAATCAAAAACGTTGGGTTGCTTTAGAAGAATATGCTCAAAGAAGACGAAGAAGATACTAATATAATCGACGGAAAAGTTATGACAAAGATGTTTGATGCAGGCGTCGTGATCACAGGAATACAGTAACTGAGACTTCGACAGCTGTCACGGTGAATGTTCACTAAAGAAAACCAGTTTCGATGCTACGAGCGCCACCTCTTGGATTAATGGTTTTATTAATACAGCACACGGTAGCTGGCATTGAACCTGGTAATTCGGGCTCCACAGACAAGTGACGAGGACGACACGAGCTGGCACCTCCATCTCCCTAACTTCCACACCACGCCGACGGGAGGACTTCGGGAATTTCTAGGTTTTCAGACTTGATCCTCGTATCACATGAAAAAAAAAATTGCAAAAAATTTCCATTTGAAATTTTTTAAAAAAATATAGGAGCTCGAAGAAAATTATAAAGAGCTCGATTTGTGCGTAAACGGTCGTAGGCAAGGGCTACTCTGTTTCCATAAAAAATAAAATAACCTGGCCCCAACCATTTTGGAAATGTTTTGAACTGCTTTTGTCTCACGAGAGTGCCACTCGATTTTATCTCGTCATTAAGGAGCTTGCATTTTAAAGCCACGCGGACGAAGACCAAGGATTGTTACATAAGGTATAAACATAACTCCGAGATACGAGGTATTGACCTGCGGAACAAGGACGCTGAATGAGGACTTGTCCATCTGTTGTCGATTCAGTGGTACTTGGTATTTTTGAAATCTTAAAAAGTAAAAAGTTTGAACGTGAGTGCATGTATCTGATAAAGTAAATCCTTTTAATCTATGTTTATAAAATACAAACAGCACCATGGCTATAAATGAACCTGTCACTGCAGAGGAACATGGCTGTCTTTGTGTTTAACCCCTCTGCTACAAAATCTTAATTTGCAACAAATATAAGTAAGCACGTATCAAAATAATTAATAATAACTCACTAATAAATTTATGCAAAAACATGATCTAATACAGGTATTGGTGAAAGTTTTGACAGCACCCGAAGCCGGAGTAGCTGGCGGGTATTACATGAAACAGGTAAATGCAGCGGTCGGGCATTTGGCTTGAAAAGCCAGACAAATGTCAGCCAAGGTAAAGTTTGGCCCGGCAGGCAGGCCTTGGCCTTATTTGCCAAAAAGTAGCCAATTTGAGATGCAGGCGTGAAAAAACGGAAGAAAAAAGATAAAATTGATTGACAGAAGGAGGGTCCAATAGAACGACCATGAGGAATCAGGGCGCGTCACCCGTGTTTACAAAGACAGTAAACCCCATAGGAAGAAAAAGATCAATAGGGTGCCTCGGGGTCATGACACCATACCTAGAAGAAGATAGTCCCTGAGGTCCCATGATATAATACCGAGGGGCAGGGTGCCTTCTCCCCAGACGCTGGGTACCCATTTTAGTCGCCTCTTACGACGTGCATGAAGTACAATTGGGATATTCTGTCATTTCAGTCACCACGGGTCGTGTGAAAAGTGAAAAGATAAAAAAAAAAAAAAAATTGACAAGAAGGAAGAGAGTCAGAAATTAAGAAGGATTACTAAGGGCATCCGGCAGCACTCGATGCGCTTATGGTTATCAGGAGAATGACGGTGGAAGAGATCTTTAGGATACTTCGGAATTTTTGATGCCGGAGTCCTTTGATGTAATAATATAATAAGACTAGATCCACAAAGACACCGCTCACTGCATGTGATTGCATAAAATAAAATCTAAGTGGAATAGAAACAGAAATAAAATGAAGCTCTTTATTGTGATGGGTAAAGAATAGGAAGTTCAACCAATTTTCAAATGAAATCGCACACACAATTGTTTGAAGTCATAAACTTGGTATTTTAGTTAGCAGGTTTTTCATGGTTGAAAACAATAACGAGAAGTTCCAGCGCTTTTAAAAAAGACGGAGGCATTTCAAGTTGGTAAGTGAGGGTTCACGGCGCGAAATCTGGATTTTACGTCAAAGAATCTTTCGAAATAGGACAAAGTTTTTACAATCATGTTAAGAATGCCACATAAAATACAATATAAATGTCAGAGGATAAATACGTAATATCATAATAATTTACGATTTTCTATGGTCAGAATAATATTTTAAGAAATGTGATTCGCATTTAAATTACCGTTAATTGTCCCCAGAGAAAACTCAAAAGAAATTTCACAACTACACGGGAGCTGCTTTCCTGCCTCGTATTTGACCTTCGAAAATGAAGTGCAATTTTTACCTTCAACCGAATCGGACAGCAATGTTCAAACCTCCGTTCCCTTCCAGATCTGGGGCCGCGGTAGCCTAGTGGTCAAGGTCGTGGACTAGCGGCCGGCGGTGTTCGTTGAGTCGCGGGTTCGATCCTTGGCCGCCAAAGACCCGCCGTGTAGCCGGGGCTGATGCTCCTTAATTCGGGGCCCAAAGTCCTCCCGTTGGCGTGGTGTGGAGGGGGGGTGCCAGCTCAGGTGTCGTCCTCGTGACTTGACCGTGGTTCCAAATTACGAGCCAATAGCCGTCGTGTTGCTTCTAGTGCGACGTTAATAAAAACTAAACTAAACTAATCCCTCCAAGATCTACAAAAATGACCACTATAGGCTGGTGATCATTGTCGCGGACTCGCGGCCGGCGGTTTTCTTCGAGTCGTGGGTTCGAGTCCTGATGCCACTAAAGAACCGCCGCGTTGCCGGGGCTGATGCCCATTAAATCTGTTGGAGCCCCAAGTCCTTCCAAAGGCAGGTGGGAAGTTAGGAGATCTCAGATTCGTTCTCGTTTCTTGGCCGAGATTCAAATTGACGAAGTTCCAAGTCCTCCCGATGGCGTGGTGTGGAAGTTTGGAGAGGAAGATGCCGCCTCAGTTGTCATCCTCATCACTTGATCCGAGGTTTGAAATAGCCTAGTGATCATGGCTTCGGATTCGTGGCCGGCGGTTTTCGTTGAGTCGCGGGTTCGATCCTTGGCCGCTCATGACCCGCTGTGTAGCCGGGGCTGATGCTCGTTAAACCTGTCGGGGGGCCGACGTCCTTCCGTTGGCGTGGTGTGGATGTTAGGAGAGGGGGGTGCCAACTCAGGTGTCGTCCTCGTCACTTGACCGTGGTTCAAAATGACGAGGTCCGTCGCCCTCGTGTTGCTTCTAGTTCGACGTTAATAAAACTAAACTAAACTAAACTGAGGTTTGAAATCACGATGTCCGTCTTCAAAATATCTCGTGTTGCTTCTCAGTGCGACTTTAATAAACAATTACATCACGTCGCCTGTTCAGTGGTTGTTAAGAGAGAAGAGTGATAAAAACTCCCCTAATGATGAAATGCCACCTTTTAAGGCCTTCGATGTATGAAATGATGTGGAACAGTCATCGGTGTGCTAGAAGCGACGTATTTCGACAGTTGCAAGCATTATGAGTAAATATCTGAAACTTGTACGTAACTACATTTTAAAAAAAATCTAATTTGTTTGAACAGCTTTACCACACGCAGATGCTTTCGAAGCGCACTTTCTCTCTTAATCCATTTGGCGGTAGGGGGTCAATGAGTTATTCGAATTGTAAATTCGTGGACTCGATTCGCTCTGCGTCGACATGACACGGGGTTGACCTTGAAGATTAGAAAGCAAGTGGTATGATTTCTAAACTGTATATGGACACTGGAAAAGCACGGCGAATGATTCAGTTCGATAAAATTGAATTGTTTCGGTGCGTGTTTTTGATACTTAATCCTTACCAAAAAGATTTAAAAATGCTAGCGAAATTTTAATACATATTTTAGGCAAAGTTGATTTCTTCTTTTTTATTCTGAATATGAGAAATTTTATTGATATTCGTGTATGAGCTGAATTCTAAGAAGCCATATGTTACCGTCGCCAATAGCTCTCGTGTGGCTTCTTGTGCGACTTTAATAATAAACACATTTTTCTCGAATTTCACTGCATCGTTTATTCCACCGTCATCTTCTAGAAACACTCAAACAAACCAGCAAAAAAAAAAACTCTAGTACAAAACCGGTGCCGTAGCCTAGTGGTCAAGGTCGTGGACTAGCGGCCGACGGTTTTCGTTCAGTCGCGGGTTCGATCTTTGGCCGCTCAAGACCCGCTGTGTAGCCGGGGCTGATGCTCGTTAAATCTGTTCGGGGCCCAAAGTCCTCCCGTTGGTGTGGTGTGGATGTTAGGAGAGGGGGTTGCCATCTCAGGTGTCGTCCTCGTCACTTGAACGTGGTTCAAAATTACGAGGTCCGTCGCCAATAGCCCTCGTGTTGCTTCTAGTGCGACGTTAATAAAAAAACTAAACTAAACTAAAACAAAACCGGTGCCATCTATCAACACCGAAACGAAATCAAAGCAAACCATTGCGCGCAAGAGAGAGTGATGATAAAGGCGCAAGAGCCAGATGTGGCTATGCTGCGCCAAACAAGGTGCAACTGTGATCTAGACGGTTGAAAAAATGGTTGACGAAAAGAAACGTTGCAAATAAGGAAAAATCGCTCGAGTATCCCGGGGGATGTGTCACCACCCTTTTAAGATCACTAGAATACCTCGAGGTCAAGACGCTCTTAATTATCTAAAGAAAGTAAGTCCCTGAGGTGAAACCATTTCGCTACAAAATTGAAATGAGTATTCAAATATTAAAAGTGATCCTTCTCCATTTTCGACCCTCCTTCTTGTCAACCAATTTGTCCTTCTTCCATTTCTTAACGTCTAGACCACAGTTAAATAATTTTTGGCGCATCACAGCCATATCTGGCTCTTGCGCCAATGAACTTTATCTTCTCACTTGACCCTTCTTGTCGACCTATCCATGTTCATTGTTTTAACGTCTAGATCACAGATTTATCTTGTTTGGCGCAGTATGGCCACATCTGGCTCTTCTGCCAATAAACTTCACTCTCACTCACTCAAATATTAAAAAGAAAACTAACGATAAATAATTAAATTAAATTTATCTTAGGAGAAATGTAACTGTATATTGTTGCCACATGAAATAAAATAAATCATTTTATGTTTAATCTATTATTAACAGTGCAGAAGCTTTATAACAAACGAGTGAAACATTTCGTTAGAGTTCCGTGAGTCTGGTTATTTCCTGTTCCACTAAATTTCAATTCTTCCAGTGGCGATTTTTGTTCGAAGGAATTCTTCTCGATAATTTTTTTCGTTTTTAACATATACCGTCATTTTAGTAGCTTTTTCTTCCCCTGATAAAACCTTTTTGTATTCATCTGAAAAAGAGAATCGTGCCTTTGATCCGTGTCTCGCGTAACCGGATGTCGCTAGTGATAATACCAATAATTGTGGACAGTGTTTTTTGTTTTGAGAACGCCTCTTTTCCCTCGGAGCATTTCGGCGAATTTTCTTTAATGCTCCATTGGAATTCTCGGTAAATGGTCACTCTTTCCGCGATCAATGGGTGCGTTCAAATCTGGTCTTTGAAAGATTCTTCGTCTTTTGAGAACTACTATTCAACTCAGAGAGCTCATTGCGGTAATAATTTTATCGGGAAAACTTATCTGTGAAATTCAGAACATGCGAATTTTTGTCACTAGGCGAAAACTGGACAGAAAGTGATTTTTTAAGATCCTTTTTGAAATTGAGATTGTTTTTTTTTCTAACTTATTGTTTTGTAATTATTGTAAATTATTAAATTAATTACTTTGTTGTAAATCATTTAAAAAAAATTTCATTTTATTAAAACGTTTTTCTGAATTTCACTTGGTGTGTGTGTGTGTGTCATCAAATTTTCGATTGTTAATTTAATCAACTTCCCATCAAGCTAGAGCTTTGAAATTTTGGGAATCGTTCTTACTTGCCTAACAATGCAATATTTAGACATTTGTGACAAGTTTTAACTAATATTTCAATAATTTTAATAAGTCAAAATATTCTTTCCCTTCGGCGCTTTTAGGATTGAGGAAAAAATTTCTTTCCCTCTCTGGGAACACCGGGAACTCCCCATACGCCACATGAGGTATCGTAAAACTCACAAAGGTGAGATAGTAAGGGTTGCTGACTTTCAGTCAGTAATCATTCGCGAGGAAGAAAGATTCCAATATTTGGCGCTGTGTCTTATCACAATTATTTCTGAATTCTGGTTCCCATTTTTTTTTAAATAGAATGACTTACAAACTTTCAAATGCATGTTTTGATTTTATGAGTATTATGAATATCTTAATACGCTCATAAATGTCTCTTTTTAAGTAAATTTTAAAGTTAAAAATATTAACATTTTTAACTAATATTTCAATAATTTTCTTTAATAAACTTTGCCACCATATAAAAACGTTGTTCTTAAAAACTTTGGTTTTTATATCGAATTATTTAATTTTGATGTTAAAAATTAGAGAGTTCTCGAGCTTTTTTTTTTTTTATAAATTACGTATTATTTTACATTTTTAAAAAGTTATCGTAACTTTTAGGGTATCTTTAAAACACTTGATTTATTTAAACTTTAATTCAGGTTCACACGTTTTTTTTTATTATTATTATTATTTTTATTGTACACGAACTGTAACGATACAACAATTTTTTTTTTCCTCGATCTGTTGGCATAGTAAATTTCGGGCGTTAAAGGGTTATAAAAACTCATATAAACCCACAATCCGTTGGTTAACTTATTTGTAGCGTTACGCCTCTTAATCTCCGTATCGTGTAGTAATTTAGAGCAGAATTTCGGTTTCGCTGCTATTTTATTTTTAAAATACATAATGGGGTAATTAGAACAGAATAATTAACTCTTGAGGATTAGAAAAGTGCATTAAGAATTTTTAGAGATTGATTTTATTAATCAGAAAATTTAAGATTTTTAGGAGGAAGAGAGATCTATATCCAGCTTCATAGCAAGAATAGTAGTAACTGTGAGGCTGAACTTAAGCGACCAGCCAATGGGGTAGCTGCCTTTCGTGTCAGTGCTTCGGTTAAAATCGGTGCTTGGAAAATTTTTTATGAGAGATACCAGGACGAGAGATCGTTTTCTGATTGGATTTTGTATTAAATGCGATTTGGGGGAAAAGATGTTGTTTATGCCTACGGGAGTTTAACGCTAGAATTTTTGAGAAGGTATTAAAATCTGAAATTCATAAGAATGTTTTTAGGTCTTTTAATTTTGAGACAGGTTTGTAGTCTGGAATGATACGTAGGGAATTATTGTCGATGTTCGTGAGATTATTAAAGAATTTAAAGGCTATTTTTTGCACGGTGGCTCCGATTGTGGGAAATTGAATTGTATTACGGACGTCAGTGTTTCTCACGAACCATCTAGCTTTAAAAAAGTGTCTGGTGCGAGAAGGACATTTATATTAATGTGTTCTTTACGCAATGTTTAAACATTTCATTCGAATAATAGAAGTTTTTTCCACCACTCCTCGAACGAATGAGAAAGAAGGGGAAAGGCTCTTTTTGTCGTGAGGCCAGTGCACCAAGTTTATAATTGAATCTCCTCTGCACTTTTGACAGAAGGATGCCTCTTCAAGCGACGGTAGCTGGGATAACGAGATTAAGAGGCGTTATCTCTCAACGAATTCAAGAGTTTTCCGCCCACCCTTCCTCACTCTGCCTCCCCCATTCCCCACCGTCTTCTTACGGCCTGCGGCAAAATGTAATGCCGACTCGTTGTTTTAAAGACAATCTCGAAGAATGATTTTGTCTTTTTAAATTGAGATTCAGTCGTGCGAGATGGAGAGCGGAATAAATGCACATTTTTGACGGACAACGTAATGATGTGTAAATGGGCGTCTTTATTTGAAATGCGACGACGTAGTTACGAAATTGTTTTTACCTTCATCGAAAAGTGATGCCGCAACAGTTTTCTTTGGCAACCGATGGTTACGATTCTGGTTGTGACTGAAAGCTACGTGCATCCTCTGCGTAACGCGTTACTCGCGTTTTCAACCGGACTTTTCTTTGCCATCGCGTGATGAGTGGGGCAAACCCGTCGGAGAAGAATTCCGGTGGTGGTTGTCGACACCAGATCTTAATGGCACCACGTACGTACCCAAGGGGCTTGCAAAAAGACACATGCACCCCTGCAAGATTTGTTATGGAATTTGAAACATTTAAAAAAATTATTTTATTATTATAGATGTTCCAAGCTCTGATTTTTTTTTTTTTAAATGAACTTTTTTTCCTTCTCCATTAAGAGAAAAAATGATTATTAATTTTTTTTTCTAACAAAAGAAAAAATGATTCCACTAAACTAATTCCTGAGAATGGAACAAAAAAAGTTTGTGCTATTTCCGAACTGTGCCTCTGGGTCAGAGTTTAAAGACGAAGAAAGGAGGGTGCATCAGTGTACAAGACTTGTAGAATTATTTTTGTATTATAACTTTCTGAAAAATACATCAATACATCGACAGTTTAAAGTAGGAGAAATAAGATTGATGCAGCGTATTCGTTACTTTTTACCAAATGGTAATTCTTAACTAAAGAAATTTTTTTTCCGTAGCAATGACGATATGCACCCCCCAAAATTGAATTCTGGGAACGCCACTGAATGGCACTTCTTTATTAGAATGAAAGTTATGTCCCTTTAAGTACTGATTAATAGCCTGGAAGAGGGTGAAAATACCCCATAAAGCCTTCAATCTCTTCTTGTGTTTTCAGTTCTCAGCAGTTCTGGGAACAAATGCATCCCAAGTAGCTTTCAGTTACAATAGGAATTGTTAGGAGAGAGGGGTGCCGGCTCGGATGTCGTCCTCGTCATTTGACCGAGGCTCAAAATGACGAGGTCCGTCGCCAATAGCCCTCGTGCTGCTTTTAGTGCGACGTTAATAAAACTAAACTAAACAATAGGAATTGTGAAAACCCGTAAACAAATGGGGGAAAAAAATACAGCCATGGAAATATTACTTTTCAATAGAACTTCTTATCCTTTTTTTTTTTTTTTGTCGCATTGTGTAATGATTGCAATTAAAATTGTTCCCCCTCCCGAATACTGCACCGATATTACTTAACATTGAATATGATTCGTGTTGTGAATTGTCTTATTAAAATTACGCCCAGTTGGATTTTTGCACGAATTTGATTTGACATGAATTAAAAAAAAAAAAAGAATTCTCATTTTATACGACTTAAAGCGATGTAACTCAATCGACCCAAATTCGAAGAAGAAAATTTTGCTTTAATTTTATTTAACAAAAACGCACCTTTAGATAACTGCGATGGATTTTTAAAATAATCCGATATAAAAAACAACGTTTTTATATGGTGGCAAAGTTTATTAAAGAAAATTATTGAAATATTAGTTAAAACTGTTAGTTATTTTTAACTTTAAAATTTACTTAAAAAGAGACATTTGTGAGCGTATTAAAAAATTCATAATACTCATAAAATCAAAACATGCATTTGAAAGTTTGTAAGTCATTCTATTAAAAAAAGAATGGGAACCAGAATTCGGAAAAAATTATTGTGATAAGACACGGCGCCAAATATTGGAAACTTTCTTTCTTGCGAATGATTACGGACTAAAAGTCAGCAACCCTTACTATCTCGGAGATAGTAAAGGGTAGATAGTACCTCCCCTTTGTGAGTACAATAGTTTTACGAGGCCTCATGTGGCGTGGGGAGTGCCCGGTGTTCCCAGAGGGGGAAAGAAATTTTTTCCTCAATCCTAAATGCGCCGAGGGGAAAGAATATTTTGACTTATTAAAATTATCGAAATATTAGTTAAAACTTGTCGCAAATGTCTGGATATTGCATTGTTAGGCGAGTACGAACGATTCCCGAAATTTCAAAGCTCTAGCTTGATGGGAAGTTGGTTAAATTAACGATCGAAAATTTGATGACACACACACCAAGTGAAATTCAGAAAAACGTTGTAAAATGGTGAAATAGTTGACGAATGTTACAGAAAACGATCCGAACTC
>BMAW01090354.1:0-13193 GCA_019974015.1 Nephila pilipes | reverse complement strand
TAAGGCCTTTTAATCAGTGGCGCTGATGTAGAAGGAAGTCGCTACACTGTAACAACTATATGAAGAGTAGATATTCAACCTCAACTTCAGCTTTTGACACAGGTTTCCAATTTTGTTTTGGTTGTTCAGCTCGTCAGCTGTGTTATGCTCTTTTTTTTATTTTAATTGTTTTTAATAAATTGTTATTTTGCTTAAGGTGCCTGACGTTCATTTTACAACTACTGATATGGTCGCCGTGATATCATATCACAATTGCAGGAATCGGTGATTGAAGAATGCGTATCTCCTTACGTAACTTTTGTTGGATTAATACTTAAGAGTTATGATGGCCTGTGTTTATGTATATTATCGTGACATAAATGCAGTCATAGTAACTGAATCTTATCCTTTTTCAAGGGTAAATGATCTTCTTCACACTGCTAAGCAGAATGGCTTTATGTCGACAATCAACTTCCAACTCATTCCTTTCCTCTGAAAGTGATCATTAAAAATCATTCATTAAAGCCTGAAATCTTTCATTCAAAAAATTATTAGTTAAATTTAAATTTTGATTAATATGTAAGTTTTATATGAGATAGGGGTAGTTATTGATCACAGGAGGTTTCCTTTAGAGATAATATATTCGAGGTTTAAGTAATTAATTATGTAATGAATTGTATGTTACATAAAAATATATAAATTAATGCTTGATATGAATCAAGAATAAAATATGATTTTACAACGTTTCAGATATAAGGTAGAACATTTTAAGTTATCAAACACATATTCGATTTCCATTAAGACCAACGGACCATGTTGTTGTATTTCTATTTTATAACTATCTAATTCGAGAAACTTGAATTACCTGTTATGGAAATTATTATTGAGAAAGAAACATATATATATATATATATATATATATATATATATATATATATATTAATCTTTTAACGAAGACCTCCTCATTGATTTACCTTTATGTAAGGGAAAAACAAATGGATGGTATGAATTTGCACATGACGGATCTCTACCTGGCTTAGGAATAAATTTAAATTTATACATTTTACAATGTTTGCGCGAAATAGAGAAAGTAAAAGTCACTAGTCAATTAAGTTGAGTAATACACCAAGAAAAAATCTTAAAGACTGCTTCCCCTACTCCAGATATTACTGTGAATAAGAACGGGGCATGGTATTTTTACATTTACGAGGAACAAAAAAAATTCTTATCGCCGGGAATATCTGACATAAAAAAATTCAGAGTTAAATAATATTTTTGGAAACATTTTTAGCATATATATATATATATATATATATATATATATATTTATCTATATATAGTTATATAATAAATAAATAAGTATTCGTAACTCCTGCACTGGAAAAGAATTCGAGTAACAGTTCAAAAACTCATATTAAGAATAGTGCCGCCTTCAACCTTTTCTTTCATTGAATTTTCATTCATTTCATATCTAAAATTTATTTTCTGAGAATAAGAAGTCCTGAGTATAAAATAATATACATATGAAAGTAGACTTATATCGTTAACGGACAGAAATGAAATATAATTTTCTAGCAAACATATCGGGGTGGGAGAATTTTCTTTTTTTGTCGCAAATTTATGCATGAAATTGTAAGCTGGTGTATCTCAACACATATTGAATTCTTCCTTCATTATGAAAAGTCCCTGCAGTAACTTCCGGTTACAAAAATAATATTTTTTACTTCCAACAAAGAAGGATTGTAAAAGCCAATAAAACTTCACTCGTACTGAAAATATATGGGTGGAAATCTTTTGGAAAATAATTGAATTGCTAGCTTTTTTATATTGAATTTCAAAAGTTATGAGCTGAACCAATTGGAAAGAGATATTAATATGATCTTACAAATAATGTATAATTTGATAAAACTCATTAATATTTTTTCTGGAATATCTGAATGCAAAGAAAGATCTTCAATTTGAGAATATTAATGTTCTTTTCAGTTTAATGACTCTATATAATTTTTTTCGCTTCAAATATTCTAATTTGCTTTTCAACTATATCTGCATTTAGCAAGATTTATTTGTAATACTACTTGTTTCGCAAAATTATTTATATGATAAGTTTCACAATCAATAGATGGAAAAATGCATTCTAAATCGATACAAAACTTTGTTTCTATATTACATTGCAACATAGTTGTGTAAAATGGGACAAATTTAGCAACTAAATTAAAGTTTATGTTAGTATACGACAAAAAAAATTAATTTCAATTTTATGTTAGCATACAATAAAAATAATTATTTTACATGCATATGATAATCTAACGAGGAATAAAAATAATAATAAAAGAATGAAATATTTGAAAGATTTTGGTAAAGTCTAAAGAAACCCAACAGAAAACTAAAGTACAATTGACTCTCTTCGTTAAACTCTTGTATCCAAAGTACCTTTGTAAATTCTAGATAAATAAATGTGAATCTTTATTCAATAAAGTGAATAATATTGAAGACGATTTACCACAGAATATTTGAAAAGCTATGTATGATAATACTTTCATTCATTTTCTTTGTTACACATTTTATAATCGCAGTCGTGGTAGTAGAAGTCCATGAAAATAAAAAATAAAAAAGTTGAATGAACTACGAGTTACAGTATTAATATAAATTGAGTGATAATATAAATTTCAGTATCCATATGAATTTTCTGCGTTATTTTTACACTCCTTCCACTTTAACTGAATGTTTTGGAAAAGAAATAGAAGAAATAATTTTTTTATAATGCTTAAAATTTGAATAATAAGAAATAATAAACGTACAACTAAACGAAATTTCAAATCTCGAGATCTTGGGGAAAAAAGGTTTTACAAAAATAAAAAAAAATTATATTAGTTTTCATTCCGAGAAATATGGATATTATCCAATTCAAGCATTCATATATATATAAAAAAAGAAAAATAAAATGTATTAATATCACCGACTCTCTCTAAATTTCAAACTTTCAGGGAAAGCGTCTGAAATATAATCTTTCGTTCATCTTCGTCTCGTCGGATTCTTACCTTCCCTCTTTTGTGATGAAAATCCCCGTCTGCACTTTAATATCATGGGACTTACTGCTTCTTGTAGCCTCCACCGCTGCTAGCCTTTAAAATTAAGTTTGTGGTATTTTCCAGGCTATTTTTGTCTCTTATGTCTGTTACTCTCATTATTTCCCCGTCTCTTTGCTTGGAAATATATAGCGATTCGGTTTTACAACCATCACCTCATTTCAAAACTATTTGCCTTAAGCATTTCAAATTCTTTTTTAAGTTCCCCTTACTTGCTTGAATTTTTGTTATTTTCTTTTTAGATTTTCCTTCATTGTCACGTTTCTTTCAAGTTTAGTGATAATGCCGTATCTTTGCCCCTGTATTTTTGACTCGGGTCTCTGCTCGTTTATTTTTGGATGCATATTTGGGCTTTACCTTTTACGCGTCTTTTGTTGATTTAAATCTTTCTTTTCAAGTTTCGTAAAAAGTTCCAACTCTACCCTTGTGCTTCTCTTTTTTGCTTGCTTTTAAGTGCGTATGACATTTGAATTATTTCTCTAATATGTTTCTATTTTCTCTTTTTCGGAGTAAAAATTTACTATTACGAAATGGCATCTTTATTGCATGATATATAAAATAACATGAACACAAAAAATGAAAAAGTTCTATGCAAAAATTTGCAAAGAACAGATTTAGCCATGAAAACGCTCTTTGTTATAATTATTATAAAAATAGTCAATTAATTATAAGAATTAAAGTAAACGATGAAATATCAAGAAATGGAAAATAGTAAACTTTTCCCATATTAAAATTAAAGGAAAATATAAATTATTAAATTGAACATATTTAAGCTAAATGTAAATAAAAATAAAGCAAACGATAAATTATTAAATTGAATATTACATCAGCTACAAGTAATTAAAATGAAATCAAAAGATAAATTATTGAAATGAATATATTTAAGCTAAATGTAATTAAAATTGAAGCAACGATAAAAAAATTGAAAATTGATCTGGTATGCCAAAAATGATCGAACTAAAACAGTAGCTCCTTGAGTGGCTCAAAAATAAATTATTAATGCATTTTATTACCTGGAAATCCTAACGTCATCTAAAAAAGTTTAATCTGAATTTCGTAGAGTGAAGCCATGGTGAAATCTCGAGTTAAGTGACATGGTGACTTAACGAGGTCAGAGTGTATGTGTTCATTCACTGTTACAAGACATACATTGCGTTTATTTATGACTGGCATGCTTATGATTCTATTTCTAGCACATTACACGAGCCATAGTTAAGATATCCGTCACTGTTTCCTCAACGAGAGTAAAAAGAAATTGTTATATTTCCTGACTTTTTTAACTTCAAATATATCCTTGTTTTATTTGAAAGTCAAATAAATATTGAAGTTTTAAAAAATAATAAAAACTACTTCTAGACTTTCTTAGCAGCTTCTAGACATACAAACTCTGTCCGAAATTTGATTTACTTCTCGAGATTTGTATATATCTCATATCATGTTTATGATTTTGTGACATATATTTTCTCTGAATTCTACATTCCGCACTTTGAACTTTTATTTATTTTTTATTACTTACTTCTTATAGTTTCCCTCTTATTCCTTTATTGTTCTTTGAGCGAAAGTAACAAGTAAGTTCAGTTGTGTGCCATATTTTATTCTACCGAAAAAGTGTTTCTCTATGAAGAACTTTATACTATGTTGCAACAAATATCTTTACGAAATATTGAAAATGAAGTTCTTTCCTAGGAAAGAGAGCACAATTTTTAGGTCACACTTTTTCTAGTTCAAATATTTTTTTATAAATTTTCGATTGAAGGAATTCTATTAACCCCTTAACTGCCGCCGGCGTATATATACGCCTCACTCAACCGATGCGTTCACTGCCGCCGGCGTATATATACGCCTTTCCGAAGTACGATCCTTTGCATTGCGCTACTATAAAGAAAACTACTCCCACGACCTTGGAATGCCATAAAATGACCTAGACAAGGTTTGAAACGGATGTTCTTATTTCATATAAGAGGGGTAGGGTATTGGTAAAGGGGATTTTTCTGAAACGGGAAAGTTATAGCTGTGCAGTTTTGCTTCTGCTTCTGTTTGAGTAAGTCGTGCTTTTTTTATTCTTCTTTTGCTTCCGTTTTCGTTTATTGTGCGAAATAGAAGATCTTTTTACGAAAATGTCTGACAGTGATGAGAGTGAGTTAGATGATTATTTCCCATCATCTTCAGGATCAGAAACGTCGGAATATGATATTACGTCAGATGAAGAGGATTCTGATTGCGACTATTCTCTGAAAGACGCCTGACGTTGGGTACAACTGGATACAAAAAATTTACAGAAGAGGTATTATATAACAATATTTCGCCACCTGTTGGATATGGCTATTTGGAATGCTTTCATCTAACGGAAAAAGAAGCTTCCAAACATTGACAATTACGATTTCCGAAAGAATTTGGTGGAACGCATATTAGAAAAATTCCATGTTACCACACCACGATCTTCTAAACGACAGAAGTTACAAAGCGATTGTCCTTTACGACTTACTGGTAGACACTTTCCGGACTTAGTTCCATCCAAGAAAAATGCATCGAGAAAATGTATTGTTTGTTCAAAAGCAAAAGTTCGTCGTGAACTCGCTATCAATGCAATGAATGTGATGTTGGTTTATGTGTTCAACCTTGTTTTAAGAAATATCACACAGCAGATAACTTATAACATCTGTTTGATTACACTGTTATTTTATACTTTAAATTTTGTACACTTTTTTTTTCATTTTCTTTTTTCTGTGAAAGTAAAAAGGTTTTATGTTGCAAAACGCACCTCATTTTTTCCTCCAATACACCGCATAACTTCGCGCGCCTGTATGAAAAACGGTGGCACTGGGGAGCGTATCTCGTAAGTTTTCCTCGGCAGGTAAGGGGTTAACTAAGGCCTCAATATCGGATGTATTAATAAACAATAAAAATAAGATGATTCAAAGCGAGTTGAGGAGATCGATTCTGGAAGAACGTTTGCTATTCTTTCTATATGTATTTGACTGGTTAGCTGTAGAAATTGGAAGATAATCTTAACTGAGAATATAAACATGTACATTAATGAAAGAAAAACATGAAAATGTTATTTTTAAATAATATATTCACTAATATTGATTAAATATATGATTAATACGTTTTGTTCAATTATGTACTTTTAAATTTTTTTTTTTGTTAAAATAGCATAAGTCAAAGATACAATTTCAGGTATTTTTTAAAAAAAATTATTGTTCAAAAATAATAAAAATTATAAATTGCGTATAAACTTAAGAGTTTAAATGCCATATTCAACCCAAAACAATACTCGAAATTCACATATTCGTGTATTACAGTTATTGATTTATTGAAAATTCTGATCATAAGACTTACGAGGCGTTAGAAATAAGCAATTCAATTTAAATAAGAATTTTCCACCTTTAAGTGCTTTTAGTTTCTGAATTAGGATAAAATTTAATTGAATGTTTATTTTATTAATTGATATAGATAGTTTCACGCATAGTTCGAGGGAAATAGACTGTAACAAGAGATGGAATACTCTCTATAAGTGTTGAATAAATTTACAAATTCTCAGCCCTGATGTTACAATTTCTTTCCAAAACCAAAACGAAAAGGGATTGATAGGGAACAAAAAAAGGGATAAATCAGACGATGATAAGAGGTGTGAGAAATGGAATTTGAGATAGGGATATGTAAGTGAAATAGAAAGGAAAGAGAAGGGTAGAGGATAACGATAAACAGAACTCATCCATTGCCATAAGAATTTCCGAATCAAGAAGTATGAGCGAGATTGTTACGAAACTTGGCATGAAAATACGTGTAAGGCAGATATGCAAATGATTTGAAATGAAACGGAATAATCATTGCGTAATGCCATCAGAGGGCATTGAAATTCGTTCCCCATGGATTATAAAACAGGAAAGCAGAGCTTGTTTGTGTGTATTTAATCTATTTCAAAAAGACATTTTATAACTAGAGATACCATCACGCCACCATCGGAGACAATATGAGCAGCTGTCACAGTTCGAGAGGGAAAAATCATAAGGATGATGGAGACAAGATGTTCAGCTCAGAGAGTAGCTCGCCATCAAGGTCGTACTGACTTTACTGTGAGGAAGTGTTAGGATCAGTGGACAAGATATAGGTCTATAATATTTTGATGAGGCTCAGGAGGCCCTTGACAAACCAACAACCGACAAGACCGTCACAACATACGACACAAACGAATAGAGCAAACTGCCCCATAGTTCACTATCCATACATAGGCAGCACCTTCACTATGGACCTCTGTGTCAGTCCGTACCGTCACAAGGCGCTTCACTGAAGAACAGTTTCTATCACGGCGCCCATTACGTGTACTGCCATTGACACCCACTCACCATCGCCTCTGTTTGGAGTAGTGTCGCGTTCGAAGGATTGGACTGCAACCGAATGGAATCTGGTCGTCTTTATCGACGAATCCAGATTAAATTTGGGCAGTGAGGACAATCGTGTAAATGTGTGGAGGGCCCCGTGGTGAGCGTCTTAATCCTGTCTTCGCTGTACAGTGGCACATTTCGCCCACAGCTAGTGTGATGGATGGTGTGCCTTCGCATACACACACGGTCACCCCTAATATTGATTCACTGCACCATGACATCCTAGAGGTATGTTCGTTGCATTCTTCAGCCCCATGTGTTGTCACTCATGATAGTATTCTCAGGAGACATTTTTCAAATGGACAATGGTCACCCACACTCAACAAGGATTTAGCAGGAATAATTTCCCTACATTTTTACTCTTCCATGGCCTGCTCGATCTCCAGATTTGTCACCGATCGAGCATTTCTGGGATAATTTAGGACGGGAAGTTGGACATCCTACATGTTTGGTCGAATTAAAAGCGTATTCACAGCAACTGGGGAATGAGATGTCGCAGGCCATCATACAGGACTTGTATGCCTCAATGTCCGACCGTATCGCATCATGCATTCATGTTGGAGAGTGCCCAACAATGTTCTAAAACCTCCAATCATTTGTAATATTTCCTACAATATATTATCTTTTTGCTTGATTTTGTAATAATTTACCTATATCAATGTTGTACTTACATATGTATAAGTTCGCTTTATTCTGGCATCTTTTTCTTGATGCGGAAATTGTTATTGCAATAAGAGTATAATTGTAGATTGGATTGAAGCATCGTAATTATCTTTTGGTTTGAAGCGACTCTTAGTTAAATTCTTAAAATTTGAATCTGCTGTGATCGAGAAGTCCTTGAATCAGAACTAGTGATTTGATAAGCTAAGACTTTATTACTAGAATATAAATTAAGGTTAACTGAGTTAAAAGGAATTTGAAGAGATTGTGAATATTTCCTCTATTTTAGTAATTAAGTGTTTTGTTTTGCTTCTGCGTGTCTTCATGTAGAATTTTTCACTTATTTACTATTTAGTTATCCTTCAAGATGCTGTAAAATAATGAAAGTAATACGTCACAACACCTTCAAACAAAATTCTCTGCAATCATCGAAATATACAAATCGATCTTCCAATTCCTTTTACATCACTCCATATGCTCGGATAGTATTAGAGAATAAAAATAATAAAATTTGCTTTGAAAAGTTTTCTAAGTGTATCAAAACCCATCTGGAGAATATATCTGGTTAAACATGAAACTAAGACTTAAGCTTAAAGTATTCAGAAGTTATTTAGAGTAAGAGGAAAAAAATTCTGTTTCTAGATCACAATTTATTCCATTAATTATATTGTGAGGTAACTTAGTACATATATTGCCAACACTTCTAATTATATTGCTCTGTGTATCCATTTTATGTATCAGTGTGGAACAAATCTTTTCGTCACTTTTTCATCCAATTCCTGATATGTATATATTTCAAAAACTCAACACTCTTCTTTGTGGCAAAAGAGTAAAAGAAAAGAATTGAAAAGTTTAAAAAAAATTATTATTATTTTGGCTCTAAGAACTTAAATCAAATCTGAATCAAGTATGTAACAGTTTATCATCATTGTAAACAAAAACGGATTTTTTTTTCAATCCCTCTGAATATTTGTGACTTGAATGCAAGTATATATGACTGACTAAAAATGAAATATTTACACATTTCAACTATCTAAATATCTCTCACGATCGCAGTCAACATTAGTTTTTAGATAAAAATTTTCAGCCTGATCGAAAAATTATTATTTTTATTTATCATGATGATAAACTGTTATTTCCTGTAAATTTTCATTTAATTTCCTAATGTACGAAAAAAAACTACATTTTACTTTTTAGTTCATTTTCTACTCTTTCACCACATAGCTGTGTTTAAAAAAATATTTACATAAATTGCACACTTAACCCCTCTTTTTTATATGTATTTTCTATATTTTGTTGAATCACTTCCATTTATACATAAATAATATGATCAGTGGTCAGGAAGAGATATTTTCTTTATAACAAGATTTCTCCACAACTCCCTTCCTTTCACTGATTATTAGTGTTTAGATTTGAATTTTTAGACATCTTTTATATTATACATTGCACTGTGAGCAAAATTTCTTAAAGGATGATTGGTTGATAGATTGTTCATTAGCATTGAAGAAGCGACACAAGGGCTATTGGCAACGGATCACGTAATTTTCAAGTCAGTTCTTCAGTCAAGTGTTGACCTGAGCTGGCATCTTCCTCTCCAAACCACCACACCAGGAGAACTTATACTTTCGACAAATTTAATGTGCATCAATTCCAGTAGACGACGAGTGTGTAATGGTATCAGGACTCGAACTCATGACACGACGATACCCTGCCAACCGCGAGTTCGCAATCATGACCACTTGGCTACTTCAAAGGGTACAAAGAGGAAATTGGATGAAATAAATTTAGGCGTGTTAAAGAAATAATGCGGGGGAAATAATGGAAAAGAAAAGAAAAAGGGGGAAATAATGTTATTAAAGTATTAACTTATAAAATTTAAAAAAAAATTGGCCTAAATATATATATATATATATATATATATATATAACATTAAATCTCTGTAAAAATTTGATTTTTCGTGTATTTTTATTTTATTTTCCATTTCATAATGTAAATCATCTGTATCTAAAATTCTCATAAGGCACTGCTCAGTGCCGTTGTAATCTAAAAGAAATGATAATAAAACAGATATTAGGATATTTAAGGGGCACAGTATCGTGTGAGCAATTTTTTTAATTAGATATTTTTAAGAAAACATTTTTATTCATGCCTGAACACTCATAGAATATGAATATCAGAAAAAAATTCAGACATTTTCAAACTACCATTTATTTAAAATTTAATTTCTTTTCAAAAATTTTCATTATCGTAAATTTTCTGATACTTCTACCAATTTAAATGCCTTTAAAATATTTTCTAAATTTCTAAAAATTGTTTTTAATGATTATGTTTATAAATTTAATTATAATAGCGGTAATTATAGTGTTACAATTTTTTTTTTCTGTGAGACACAACGGAAAGCTACAGGAAAAAAAACTTTGTCTAATTTACCGAATTAAAAAATAATCCAATGTATTTAAATTCTTATTCCATGTAAAGAATTATCAAATATATTAAGCAAAATAAGCAGAAAATCTTAAGATTTTATATTGATTTCAAAAAACGTCTAAACATTTTAAGTACTTGATCGGCATGAGAAATAAAAAGCTGTGAAAAGATGTTTTGTGGCGTAGCTCTGTTATGAAATTCGTCTATCATAAATATTAGTCTTATTGCAATCATGAATTTCATCTTAATTCTAAGAATATATAATATAATAAAAAAATCACACACCAATAGGTCAGGAATTCTGTCAATTACCTTTTAAAAGCACATTATTAATTATCTTTATTATTTTTAAAACTAAGGAATACTCTCTACAAGTACAATGTCTCTAGTAAAGAGAACTAACAAACTCTATAATATATCAAAGAATATTTTACTGTAATATGATGCGTATCATTCCACTAAGGAATATTTCCACCAGACGGCACCGGGTCTTTATAAATCACATAGACGCTCAAAAAACTCACTCGCACTATAGAAAGCCTTCAAACTAGCGACATTCCTTGTACCGTAACCTTTCTAGCTTTTAAATTCATTTTTCGGTAACTTTTATACGACTTGATTATATCTATTCACTTCTCTTCTGTGAAGTTTATTTAATTTACATAATCACGTTTCATTTGGTAAGAAAAAAAATGCGAACTTAAATATAAAGATAGAAAGGAAACCCAGAGAGATGTTTGTTATAAAGGAAGTTTCACGAATAGCTCTGTTATTTTAACGTTTTATTGTCAATGAAATAATTTAGCAAACAGTTAAAGAAAATTTAAATAACATGCTAAATAATGTATCTAGAGTTATGGAATTTTATACATAGAATTAAAAATATCATACAATTAAAATAATGTAATAAAATTTTTTTCAATGCTTTATTCAATTTTTGGTCCCTTAAAATAATTTTTTTAAAAATTTTCATTTGATATGATTTTATTCTATTCTAATGAAAACTCTTCTAAGAAACATAATTTACATTGTAAAAACAACCTAGAAATTTAGCAAAGTTTATATAGATTTTATGAAATTTTTCTGCAAGATTTTATCTATTTTAAAATAAATATTTTTATTAGAGCATTGCAAAAACTAAAAAAAAAAAAAAAAAAAAAAAAAATACTTAGTGACACTTATTATAGGTATAAAAATATCATTTGTAAATTTTTGATTATTTTAAATAGAAAAATAAGAAAATAATACCCGATAAATTTAAATCTCGTGTTTTGCGTTTTTTCATAGAAAGGTTGCTTAATTTAATTGGCTTTACAATAAAATTAAGTCATTTGATTTAATTGTTTTTCAAAAAACGAAAAATATTAGATATTAAATTGAAACTTTTAGAAAATATTACTTGTCATCTAAAAATAATTGATATTCTGCTTAAACTTGTCAGGGGCAATATTTTTAGCAAGTGATGTATTCAACATATTTTAACGTTTTTGTAAAATCTCAGTGATTTAAATTTTTATGCTTAAGTAAATGAATTTAATATTTTTACCCAAACGATTTTGTTTTAAATTGTACCATCATTTATATTATAGAAAATAAGTGAATAATTTGTGAAAATTACCATTCTTGTTTTTGGATTAAGAATTAAACACAACTTAAATAATAGATTACACACAAATAGTTTTATTTCTAGCAAACAAGTCACTAATGATTTAACGTTATTGAATTATATATTCTGTATAAGATTTTCACATAAATATAAGAGTGTACACAGAAATGCTCAGCAATTAATTAGACTTAAATTAATAATTTAAAATAAAATTTGCGCATCATATAAAAATTTAAAGATTAACTTTGAGCAAATCAAATTTTTCGTTAATCTTATTCAAAAAAATTAATAAAATACCTTCTGGCTTGATGAATTAACATCTAAATGAACAAATTCATTGTAGCATTTTCTGTGTCTGAAAAGGTACGTTATTATGAACACATAATAAAAGAATACATTCTTTGTAATTGGTGTAAAATGCATGTGTTTTTTCATTCCTAAACTTTATGCATATTGTTTGTTGATGCACTACTTTCAAGACAGAATATTTATCCATCTTTAATGCGTCTGAATAGTTGTGACATATTCAATTTTTAAAAACAATTGATTTAATCTTAATGTGATACTTTTTAAAGATATTATCTGTTCAACTTTTAAAAGCAAACGATTTAAACTTAAAGTGATACCTTTTTCAATATTCTTTATTAAGATATATTTTTTTGGCAACGCCAGATCATAGTTTTGATTTTAGATAACTTACTGGCAACGGATATGAAAGTAATAGAATAGAGTTTGGTTCTAAGAGTTAAAGACGAACGTTGAAAAATGGTGCTTGTGTAAAATTGTGTATCTAATTTATGTTTAAAAAGATTGCGCAAATAAATGTGATGTCCTGAAAACAAGTCATCTTTATTAATAGTTTGTAATACAGTACAATAGTGATTGGTAGGTAAACAGATATTTATTTCTATTTCTGTAATTAAATACGGCAAAATGCTTTAGTACATATAAGAGTTAAAATATTTGCGAAAACATTAATACTAAATTAAACTTCTTGTGTTTAGGAAACTTATAAAAATAATTCTTTTAAAAAAATCTAATTTGTAA
>BMAW01090348.1:0-10796 GCA_019974015.1 Nephila pilipes | reverse complement strand
TTAACAAAAGGTGTTATGTTGATGAATAAAAAAAAATTTTCCAAAAATATGTTGTTTTCAATGTTAGTCTCGGGAGTTATTGATCGATGTGTTATATAACAAAACATCAATATCCGGAATATCAATATATATAACAGAACATGAATTATCCAGAACAGTCGATGGCTGGTTTGTGTGGGGATAACTCCTTTTTATTTTATTTCATTTATTTACTTATATTTTTTATTATTATCATTTTTTTACTTTTTGTGGATTTTATTCCTTTGAATATTTTTTTATCTTATTTCTTTTAAGATTAAAATATTTATATTTTATTAGTATTAATTTCTCATAGTTTCTTTTAAGTATGATGCCATATATATTTTTTTCATTGTACAGCTCTCTTTCCATATATTTTTTATCATTTTGAATTTGTATTCGAAGATCGATTTAATTTACAATGATTTTAATATTCTCTTGTAAAATAAAATAATTTGAATCCTAAGTTCCTAAAATATTTTACATAAAAAAAACATACATTTTCCTTGCAATATTTAATTTTATCATGTTTAGAATATTTCAAAAATACTGAGAATTTCTTTTATAAACTTTTCTTATTTTCATTTCTTAGTTTCTCAGTTTCTCGATTCATTAATTCTCGAATTTTGTCGTATTCATCTTTATTCATCAAAGACCTGTTCCAACCTCCTCACATGAAGTACAAGGGTCTAACATTTGAATAACCGATAGACAAATCCTTTCTGGCTCAGTTGCCAATAGAGTAGGTCTTAGTATCCAAAAACTGGTTGTTTAAACCTCCCCAAAGAAATCAAAGGTGAACAGATTTCTGATGATGATCGTTTTTTGTTAATAAAATTATCCTGAAAGGTAACTGAAAATCTTTTGATTGCTGTAATTCCAGCAACTGATAAAAAATAAAATATTTTCATGCGCTCATTTATTGAACAAAGGTAAAAAAAATAATTTATGTTAAGGCTGAATCTGTGGCATCTGAGATCGCACTATAACTGCTGTATCTTTTGTGGGTCTCACAATAATAATGCCTTCGAATTTATAGCTAGAGAATCAGAAATTATTTTGATAAAAAATTCTTACATTATCGGATGACTATATATTTATAATTAATTATATAATTCATAACAAAGTTATTTTGTAACAGTTTCGTTCTTTTCAAGCAAGTAAAAGGGTAATAAAGAGCATTTTTTTCTCTTTTTTTTTTCAAGGCTATTTGATTCCACAACAATTCAATATTTGCAATAATTGACAAACTGTTAATTTAAATATGAAGAAGATGAAATGATTTATATTATTGTATAATCACAATTTTTGTTAGCAAAAAATATTCATTTTCTTTCAATTGCAAGGTAAACACTTATTATCATTCTTCACTAGAATTTTTAAAAAGTGAATAAAACCTCTGAAATAAAATCTTGCTCTTGAGTTATTTTTTCATATTTTCAAATGATATTTTCTCTTAAATCTTTTAATAAGAAATCTCATAATTATAAAAAAAAACTGTTACTTCCAACAAAGTTTTTGTGCAATAAGACAGTGGAAAGAGCAGGTTTTATTAAGATGGGCTATTTTATGTGAAATGTGAGAATAATATATACATTCTGTAAAATTGTATCCAAAGATTTTATTCTGCCTTCATTGCCTTTCTCATAATTGAAATCTTTTCATTATTGAACAACATCAACTCTATACTTATTAATTTACTTCAGTTTGTGAGTTTTTACAGAGAGGGTACAAGACGTATTTAAAGCTCCCGTCTACCTGCCATTTTGATTTCGATAGACATAATGTTAATTCTTTGGAAATTCTACTTTTGCTCTCAGATATTTTATTTAATCTATTTGAATGCAATAAAGTGCATCTGAAAGAGCAACTAACAATAAAGGCTTCTATAGAACTACTTTTATCCTCCGGTTTTTAAAATTATTTTATTCCTAGTTTAATGATTCGTTTGTTAGTTTTTTCCGGTATTTAAAAAAAATATTTTTAAAAATTGGAGGAAAAAAGTAATTCCGCAGAAGCCTTCATTATTTTTTGCTCTTTCAGACACACTTTATGGCATTTAAATAGATTAAAAAGTAAAGATGTGAGAATGGTAGTCGAAATTCCATAGGATTAACATTATCTATCCGAAATCAAAATGGCGGGTAGACGGGAGCCTTAAGCATATGCAGTATTTTCCAACTAATCAAGTACACTTATTTAAGGATGCCTTCGCTTTATGTTAAAGAACTTGGCCTATAATTTATTTAAACATATGAAAATACAAAAGTCCTCAAATATTAATGTTAAATTCATGACATACTGTCCTTAAATTCAGAAACGTTTGATAAATATGCAATCTTTCTCCTTTACATATATAGAAATTAATGTTTCCCGCAAGTTGAAAATCCATATATAGCATGACATTACAACATTTAAAATATAGAACTTATTTGAATAAGAAAAATTTATGTTTGTAATAATTAATAAATATCATTATATATAAAAAGTTATGCTCTCTCTCTATATATATACTCTGGTCTCTATACTCTCTCTATACCTCTTCAAATAGGGTATAAATATTGGGAAGTTTTCGATTAGGTAAAAATTTCGAGTTTAAATCTTACTCTTTTATGTTAAGTGAAGTCTGATAAAATGTAATTTTTTCTTAAAAAATACTTTGTAAATGCAATTGTTATCTTCATGTACGATAACTTATTACGCTTAACTTATTGAGGAGTGGCTTTAAATGTCCAATAATATCTTATATGTCAAATCATGTACTGTTTTCCTCTGGAAATGCTAACTGAATTGTAAAATCTGTCTAAATAGATGAATGCTCTAGGATCAATGAAGTGATACAAGAAATTTGATGTTAATAATTGCAAAAATTTGAATTTCAAACTTAAATTGAGACAAATGTACATTTGCATATCTATACTTCAAAATTATAAAGAAAAGAAAAATTAAATATTCTAAGCTAAATAAAAAAAACTTGCTATAGGAATAATCGAAATGTTATTCCGGGACAATTATCTAGAGTCCTCTTTGTCTTGAATTGTTCTTCCATTTGATAAGATAAAATAAAATTGTTGTAAATTAAAATTACTCATTCGTTTTAGCAAGTGAAAAGGATTAAGAATTTTTACTAAATTATTTATCATATATTTATTAAAAAAAAGAAAAGAAAAACAGACATTTTAGGATAAAGAAGAGTAAACCCGGGTAGGCGGGTAAAGCTGGATAATCATCCCCTCCTTTATTTTCTATTCAAGTTGCTGTTACCTGTCAGCTTACATATGAAACAGGATCAAGCGTCCAGATCAAACAACGTGCTGTCAGTTCTCATCTAAAAATGACGCTTCCGTAAAATATCCACGAATTTTTCGAAAAAGTGAAAAAAAATGTGTTTGTAAGATCATCCATTACACCAGCTAGGTAGCTCCTGCTTTGCTTTATGTTATATTCGAGTGCATTTGATGAAGTTAGTCTGCTCGATTTTGCCGATTTTGTATATGTAAGTGACCCCCATTTTAAATGACGCCACGTTTAGTATGACAAAATTCTGTGAGGTATAACAAGTCCCAGTTGATAATCCTCCACTTAACTTCGAAACAAACACTTCCAGACCTATCAGCAGTGGATCTCCATTTCATATCTTCTCAGTGGATATTCAGATTCCTTCGAAAAGGGGAGGGGAAAAAAAGAAGAAAATTAATCAAAACATGGATTCTACAGATATTTTGACGTCATTCTCTATAAATCCACACTATAAAAAAAGTAAGTATATAAAATAACATTTGCCCCAGAGAGAGAAAACTTCATCAGAAAAAAATAAATCCTAAAAAAGGAAACACAAGAGATTAAAAACCAGGAAGAACCACGACGAAAAAAGGGCAAGACAAGGAAGATTGCAGAGGATTCGTATTTTGCGAAGATAGAAGACTGGCTGCCTTCATCCCCCAATGAAGATCGTGGTGAATCATGCATGCATTGCGGCCAACTTATGTCTGGTATGTTAACAATAGATCAATGATTATTTTGCTACATTTGCAAAGATTGCTCCCATGATACCTGCAGTGGATCTGACCCCGATAGCAAAGACAAATTTGTTAGTAAGTGTTAGCTATGCAAGAGACACTGACTCCCTAAACTCGAATTAATTAACATTATTTCTCAGCAAAAATTTTCAATTTTTTTTCGATAAATTTGAAAATTTATTAAATATTCTGAAATATATTATAGGCATAGTTTTGTAAAGATCACATTTAGCCACCAAAGGGGCTAAAACTTTTATAATAATTGCTAAATTATCATACTAAATATTAGAATTAAACGATAAAATAGTGGACAGTTATATCTTTTACAGATATTAAATATAAAGCAAACAATAAATTATTAAATTGAATATATTTTAAAATGAATGTAATTAAAATAAAAGCAAATGGAATTAATGAGAAGAAGTTTTCTAGAGTACTCAGAGTGGTTAGACTCTATCATTTGATCTATAGTACTGGTTTCTATATTTGTCCAGAAGTTTATTAAAAAAAAAGTGATATCTAACACAATTTGCATGCGTTTTAAAATGATTGGAGGATAAGTGAATTATTAAAAATATTAAATTCTTAAGTTAAAATTTTTTAAAGAGCGAAAATGTAAGTTTTGCAAGATATAATAAAATCAGGTTGACCACCCTAAAGCAAATCATAAATTATTATATTGAATGTATTTTAAAGCTAAATATGATTAAAAGGAAAATTAACAAGTCACGTACATTTCACAAAAGAGTGGTATGGTAACCAATTTATGCATATCCGAAAACACTAGCCCCTTTGGTAACAAATAAAATGTTTGTAACTAATAAAAGTATACGTTTTTTCTATATATAGATACCCGGTTACACCAACTCCTACCACAAATATGTAGTCTAGGTGGGTTTTTTTTTTCATTTAAATCAAATTTATGATCATAGATCGATGTAACCGTTGTGCGTGAAATTAGTGCTATGTCTTTATTTGCTGTAATTTCCGAGCTGGATGGAGTTGTTCGTCAACAAAGCTGTGTGGTACTCGGTTTTACTCAAATTTCCCGTATTGTTTTCTTTAATATCATATAACACATTCATTATTATTGCTGTTTTTAATATACTCAGAACTGAGATAGACAGCTAAAATAAACTTGAGAAATAACTTTTTATTTCTGCAATATACTAAGACATTTAAAAATAAAATGAATTAGTTTTTAATGGTTAATTGTGGAAATCGTAATATTAAATTATAACTATAATTAAATTAATTGTAATTATTGACATTTAAAAAAATTTAAACGCCCTTACTTAATTCTAAAATGTAATGATTTAATATTTTGTTAGTATAATGCAATTATGTAGAAATCAATCTCTAACTAATACAGATGAGGAATTAATGCGTGCTTAATAAATGTGATTTTGTTTTAAAATTAATAAGCATTTTTTTTCCTGTTCATTGTGCATTTCTCATGTTTTTCCAACTCTGTTATCGAACCCAATTTTTTTTATTATGTCACATTTTCATAGCGTCAAATTTTGTAACTATAGCTAGCTCTTAAGAGGTGAACTGTGGCACAAAATATTGCTTAAATATAATTGCTTAAAATTTTTTTGAATGTAATGCAATTATTGACAGATCTTAAGTTATTTTAACACTTTTTTCGTGTTTTCATAAATCATGAGAGATCAATAAGGCTTTTATACACAAGCAAATTAGGCACTCAAAGAAATCGCCATTGACGAATTAGTCAGCAAATTTTACTGCTTCAAAACCAAAAAAGAACCACTTTTGGTTAGACTAGAACTTGGAAAGGAGCCAATCTCCGTATCTCTAGTGATCTGATAAAATCTCATATTGATCCGATAAAATGGAAGTACTATATGTCATTTGAGGAAGTGACATCAAATGTTATTGCTTAGTTCTTAACGTCATTTATAAGTCTTCAGTATATTTTTTAAAAATTATATCAGCCACAAATATTTTGAAAAAAATTTAAAATATAGGAATTCATTTACAGCATTTGTTTTTATAAAAAATGGATAAATTATTTTTCAAAAGTTAAGTCATAGAGATAAAGCCGGGTAATTTTACTTTCTACGTAGGGCACAAAAAAGAAATTATAAAAATTTTGCGAATTACACAAATGACATGAATATCAGTTGCCTTTTAAAGTATGTTTTTATAAATCTCTTTATCTCTAATTTCTTCACACAGTTACCAATTAATTTTAGAAACGTATGTACAATTATTTGTTTCCTTTCCGTTTTAATACATGTATTTTCATTACATTTATTACGTATTTAAGAAAACAACTCGTTCTTCCCTATTTCAAATGCCTCTGAAGACAATTATTACGATAATGTTAATGAATATCTTAACAACTCCAGATTTCTCGTAAAGAGAGTCTAAGTCATGGTAAAACCTGATTCTTAACAATCCCAGATTCAATGATTCAGTATTTCAATTCGTGACTTAAAATCCTAGAAAGAAGATAATTATTAACAGTTTTCTATGTATCTCTCTCAATCATCTAGAAAAATATTTAACTACTATAATCTCTCATGATATGAAAAATTAAAAATTTAAAAAAAAACTTGCATAATAAAGATCCTCTATCGAGGCGATCAAAATGTCTTTCCGTTCTTATGCAATCAGTGGCGTTTTCTACCCGTCGCAGTGGCGGGTGGAATGTGTAGGTGTAGGGGTTTTACGCTGTCTGTTACCCCTAGCAACCGACTCCGTATTATTTTTACGATTACTCCACTGTCCAAACCCTAATTCTGAAGGATATCTCCCTGTCTGTTGGTTTTCCCGTGGAGATCAGTTTTAGTTAATGTAACTTTAGAACGAAAGAGGTATCGCGTCGTTCTGTGAGGATCGTATAAAGCTTCGTAAATTGAAAGCGATTGTAAACGGAAAACTGGAGTACAGGTTTAGGGCATGCTTGTACTATAAATGGCGAGCATTGGTTTTCTGAAGCTATAAATAGAAGTTTCCTCTCGAGGCAGATTTCATTAAAAGGCATGCAATGAGGAATAGAAAAAGAATTAAGATGATGAATTCGAAATGGACTTATTTGTTTCAGAAAAAAAAATCACATTTTTTTTAGGCAAAAAAAAACCTAGATTTTTTTTTAAAGAAAATACAGAATGACTTCATGTTGTCGAGTAAGGATGGTAAATACTTGTTTTGTTACTCAACCTCTTTCTTCAAGAAAATTGAAAGTTTTTTTTAAAATTTTATTTTGATTTTCCAGACAAAAATATTAGGTCTTTAATTTAAACACAGTAAAGGGCATTATTTTTACCTAATATATTCAATTACACATTTTGCTACCAATATCAGTTTTTAATGTGTTTTTATTCTATAAAACACACAATAAGTGCTGAAAGTTTACTAAAATCGAGTTCGTATAAACAAGCACTAATATATTAGACAAGAAGAAATTACTATTGATCCTCCAGAGTAAATGACCACACTATTTAAGTAATAATACATACAATCACATAATAATATTACAAAAAACATATAACATCAATATTAAAAATACAGCATTCTTAAAAAGGGCTGTGCGAAAATGTACGTATTTGTTTATTCCATCGTAACGATCATGAGCTACTGAACTTCATATTTTCTTCTGAACTTGTATATTTTCTTGTATATTCATTTGCCTTGTATGTGGCTTAATAATTTTAAGCCATTTTAAAATGAACAAGGAAATATAGCTTACAAAAACACCTTGCACTTAATTTTCTACAACCAATAAGAAATATTAATAAGTTAAAAATTTTAATTTTTTCGTCTTTGCGGTATTATGTTCATTACGAATGGTAAGTTACATCAATTTTAATATCGTAATATCTAAAAAAAACACTTATCACATAGTTCAGTCCATGAGTACATGAATAATCACACAGTTATAGTTACTGTAGACCACTATAAAAGGTTCTGAATTTTAAATAAGAGTTTCAGTTCTAATTATTTCAATCTTTTAACTAAAATGTAATGATATACCGTTAGGCTATCCGCGATTTTCTTATTATTAAAAAGTAACTTGGAGATTTTTTGGTAATTTGAATTAACAAAAACTACAATATCTTCCCAAACAAAATTAACCCTGATAAGGTAAATGTGATAAAAATATGAAGTGGAGTGAATTCGATAAGGATAGTGATATGTAAGTGAAGTAGAATTCAAAGTGACAGGAAGGGAGATATAGAGAATAACGGCAAGTTGATAGATGTACATTGGAGTGAATTGTCATAATTAATCGTTTAGATTGATAGGAGCTGGAAGTGACCCATGATCAGGAGTTAAATCTCCTATAATTGAGAAGTGCTTCAATTGAAATGAGTGATTTGGCAAAACTTTATAATTTGCATGTTAAGTAGGATTAACTGAGTTAAGCGGGACTCTAGAGGGAGTGAACTTTCATATTCTTTAATATAAGTCCTGTTCTTACGCGTGTAATATGCCCTGCTCTTACATATTTTACATTTGAGTTTTGAACATTGATTATTTAATTAGACTTTAAGATGGCTGTGGAGTTAAACAACGAAAAAAAAGTGAGTATCATACATAAAAAAATAGAGGGTTATTCAAAATGAATCATGCGATTTCAAAATTTCATATTTTCAAAGAGAAACGTCACAGAAAGATAAGCAATACATCATTACAAAGGAAAACTGTAGATTTTATAATGTAAACTACAGATAGCTCTAGCGTGTTCGTGAAACTGTTCAACGAAAATTTTTTTTAGAAGTTTTCACAGAGCTACCTTGCAGTTGGATCTGTCATAGTAGACCAGAGGACTTAATTTTACACAACTGAGCATTAAGCCTCATGTTATAGCCCCATGCAATTTCTTTCTTTTGGGGTTTGTAAAAGATAAAGTGTATGCGCCATTATTACCCAAAAATGTATGTGAACAATGGATTTCTGCTGTTGTACAATTACCGCTGACACTTTACAACGTATATGGCAGAGATTTAAATATCGAATTGACATTATATGTGAATCTAAAGCAAATTATATCAAAAACTCCAATTGTAGTTCAAAACTCCAATTGTAGTTACATAACCGAATGACAGCTCATTTTATTATCTGTCAAAGAATATATGCAAGATCGCTCTTTCTTCCCCTCTCTAATCTCTCTTAACTTAATTAATCCTACTTTATGTTCAAATAATAAAATCTTACCAAATCACTCATTTTAATTTTAACAATTCTCGATTACAGCAGATTCGACTCCTATTATTCTGATAATGAATCACTTCCAATTGCTGTCAATATAAACAATTAATTATATTGACTATAACATTTATCAGCTTGTCCAATAACCAATCTATCAGCTACATTTATCAGCTTGTCTTACAACCAATCTATAACATTTATCAGCTTGTCGTTATCCTATATTTTCATTCTCCTTTCTTTCAGTTATACTTCACATACATAATCCTATCTCAAAAACAATTTGCTGCACTTCTTATCTTCATCCGATTTATTTAATCACGTTTCGTTCGATTGGAAAGGAGTTGTAATTGTATGCATTTCAAATGACCAAAAAGTCCCCAAGGTTAGCGAAGAGAAAATCGCGAATAGCCCAATGTCACAAACAGAGCTAGTTATCTAGACCAGACAGCAATGAACTTTTGTACTCTTCAAAGACGAGTCTCAGTTAACTTTGAAGAATTATTGATATATAGCGTGTGCTAATTCGGAGAAAACAATGCCCCAGATATAATCGATTTAATATTGTTGAAAAACAATTATAGAGGAGATGGAACTACGGGGTAGGGCTGGAATCTTTCTATTTGTTCAACTGTCCTATATGTAGTCCATAGTGGAATTCTGACTATTATGAACTATAGAGGCGAGATCCCTGTTTCATATGTATATAGTTGAATATTTTGAGAATCAAGAATCAAAATGAGCAGAACGATGGAATATTATTGGGACTACCTTGGCAAACAGGTGTCTTCCTTTAGTCATCTTTCGAGATCGTTAAACGGTTGCAGCATGTGTGAATGTTATTTCCCATTCCGAGATCCGACACCTGAATTGATAGTGTTGAAAAGGGATATACATTATAACTAGAGATAGGAACTCATAATTAATCAAAACCTATTTACTTAATTACTTATACCAATGTGAGATTCAATTTCTTACAGAACAGTAGACTTTGACCAAAATTTGAATTCTTTATTTCTAAATCATTCCTGATTTTAGAATTACGGATACTTTAAAAGATGAACTTTTTAAAAATCAATTCTTTCAATTTCATGTTTTTATGTTCTTTTGTTTTCAAATTAGACTCAAAAGACTGGCCGTATCTTAACTTTTGGAATCCAGTACATTTAATAAATAAAAATACATTTTAAAAATACAGTAATTATACAACATGTATATATGTATGTTCCATTGAATATGGTGAACCATTTTAAAAGAGCATCTTTTATATTCTAAAAAATATCAGATAAAAAATAAACTAAAAATCAGATGAATTAAAATATATATAATTTTAAAATATTTGAAAAGACACAAAAAATGTAAAGTAAATTTAAAAACTTTTATAAGTGAGTAAATCGTTTTTCTAAATTTAGTTTGTTTCTTTTATGTAAATTTTGAAATTAGTGTTAATTTCTTTATATTCCATGTATGTAGTTTTAATACACATTGTGTGTTGAATACTTCAAAAAAAAATCTATTTTTTATTTTTTCATAGTTTTTTTGTTTTTGTTATTTTAGCTTTTGATTCTTAAGGATTTATTT
>BMAW01090347.1:164165-179888 GCA_019974015.1 Nephila pilipes | reverse complement strand
TTTGCTTCGTATTGCTTATCCATACACTCTAATTATCACATTATCTGATGAACAACTGATTGTGTACAATATTCCTTTCCAGTTAGGTTCTTAATGTATGTTATCACGTGCAATAAAATTTTTTATTGAATATTCAGTATCTGAGGTTCCAAACCCTCAGGATAATCCGTAATAGGCTTTATGCTTGCAGCTGAAGTATATCTAGATGTCCCTTCATCCAATGCCACTGATTTGGAAGAAATTCTTGCATAGAGATTCCACAAATCAAGAAACTGATACGCTTCCATCCATAACGGCTAAGCCACTGTGATCCCTCAAATGTGTATTTTTATAACAAGCAATATACTTACCCTGGCACATGGAATATCGCCAGTCGGGAAGAGTCTCAACTGAGGCTTGCCGTTGCGCTTCGGCGGTTGACGTTTGTAGCCATACGGACGATGGTTAGCCCCGGGATGCCTGGTGCACGGTACCAGGTCGGATCTGGCGTGTGCTAAACCGCATCACCAAAATGCCTACTCTCTGTTTTTTTACGTTAATAAAGGGTTTAATTTTAGTTTTTCTTAAAGCGTCTTCAGTGTGCAACAGGTGAAAAAACATTTTAATTTGAACCAAATGGATTCATGAGAATGTGAGACATTACCTCTCTTTCCTCTAATATCTTTATATGTATGCAACCATATATATATGTATATATATATATATATATGTATATATATATATATATGTATATAATATATATACATCTCACTCTATATATATACATATATATATATATATTCTCCATATATATATATATCATATATACATATATATATATATATATATATATATATGATTGATATATACTAATACATGGATATAATAGCATCTTTGTATATTTACATTTTTATATATGACTCATAAAAATATTATATATATACGTTTTTTATGTGAACATGAGTTGATGCTTTCCTTGCAGCGTGCTTATAAAAGGAAAGATGATTTTTGAGGAATCACAATTTAACAGAGAAGAGTTATGGCAATGGCCTTTTCATCTTGGCAAGGGATTTGGCGACATGGCGAAAAGGTTGCTGATTTTAGCGGCAAATTGAAAGTACTCGAAGGTGCTGGAACTTAAACGAAAAATAGAATGGAGATAACTTTTAGTGAATTTTCCCATGCCTGGCTGGAACAGATAAAAATCCGTCACGAACTACAGTCGAAGAATGAATTCATCTGTGTACGGAATCAGTTAGTCTATGGAGTGTACTTTATAGACCGATCGGCAAATCGTGGCCTAGTGATTCTGTTAGAGGATCGGCCTGAATCTCCAACACAATGAACAGAACTTGCTGAAAGTTTAAAAAAAAATATATAATGTCAGGACTATAATTTTTGAAAACTATAAATCCAAAAAATTGGATTTGACTGTTGATTTAAAGACGAAATTTTCTTACTGTCTGCATACAGTTTCTATCGGTGACCTTGAAAAAATTCTTTATTTTCTTATTATTAGAAATTCTTTCTTTATTTATTTTCAGTATTAATACTACTTGATGTATATTTAAGATATTTTGAATTATTGAATTTACTTTTTCTTATTGTGTATTGTATATTCCTGAAGATAATTGTATTTAAAGCATTTTGAGACACCAAAAAATAGATTGTTTGTTTGAGAAGTGACAATTCAGTTCTTTAAAATAATAGTTATTGATATAAGCACAATTTTTGATAGAGAACATTTTAAATTTGTAATTAAGGTTCTCCAACATGGCATTCTTAGCTAGAAGTAGGAAACAGGATTTACAAGTTTTAGCTGAAGAATTGGGTTTGAACGTAAAACTTGAATTTAAATTTTTTTTTATTCATATAAACTGATTGTTAAAAATCCTGATTATAATGAGGAATGTGCACTTCAATTACTTGGTGCCGTTAAAGAAGAACGGGAAATGAAGGGAAAACTGGAAAAAGAAGAAAGGGAAAGGAAGGAAAAACCAGAAAAAGAAGAACGAGAGAGGAAGGAAAAACTGGATAAAGAACGGGAAGAGAGAGCACGTTAGAGCCTTTGAGCTGCAAGAACTGGAACTGAAAGCAAGAGCTGCAGGTATACCACCTGGAAATTCCATGCAGTTATCTGATCAATCTGTGAAAAACAAAATTCATGATGTCATGCCTCGTTTCAATCCTAAAGAAGAAATTCCCGATTCCAAAATTGATGAAGACATTTTACCACCATCTATTGAAGATTTTGCAATCAAAGAATTATTCAAAGTTAATTTGAAGGAATTCTGTAAAAAACCACGTACAGTCCCTTCAGTAATTGTCCATGCAGAAAATGTTGAACTTGAAGACAGGATTGAAAATATTGAACAAGTTCCAGAAAATCATATTCATTGTGAACTGAATGAAGATTATTTTGGTGAAATGAATGAAAATCCTGAACTGAACAATAAGGCAGATTAGAATGTCTCTTTTGCTAGATATGAAACATCAAGTTCAGAGAAAGGAGATAATCAAGATAACACTTATCATCCAACAAGAAGGAAATGCTGTAAAAACATGCATTCACCTAAGAAAATTTGTTCAAAATATTTTGTAAACTTCCCCAAATCTGATGAAAGTATAACTATCGATAATGACAAAGTATATGAGACTATTAAATGTGAAGATAATGAATTAAATTGCAAGAAAAAGAGAAATACCTTTGAGAAAAAGGGCATCTTTACTGATATTTTCAGAAAGAAGTTTTCAGGAACTGAGAAGCGATATACTGTTACAGAGAAAATGTGCGCTGCCAAAGTAATTAATGTGAAGAAACTACAATGTTATTTGGATTGGCCGAATAAGTTCATCACCATGATGGACCATAATATTTTAGTTTGGCTTAAAAATAATGTAAATTTGAATCCACAACTTATGAGATGGACAATGACTTTACAGTCTTATATACTGCTGTTTGTAGAAAATGCAACACCATGAAAGAATCATCAGAATCAAATGAAATTTAATGCAGAAACGACTTGTACTGATACAAATAAATGATGAAATTTTCAAAACAAAAGAAACAAATTAAGCGTCCGAAATCAGTATTTGGTGCAGCCACCATGCGCTGCAATAAGTGCTGCTATACGACGTGGCATGGAGTCAAACAGATGTTGAATATCTGCTTGAGGAAGAGAATTCCATATCGCTTGTATGCGCAACCAAAGTTCGTCTTTGGAAACTGCAGGACGCGGATCACGAGCGAGACGCCGACCAACCATATCCCACACGTGCTCAATAGGCGACATATCCGGGGAATAAGCAGGCCAAGGAAGAAGTTGCATGCGTTGTGCTGAACAGAAGTCTCGAACAGTCCGCGCAACATGTGGGCGTGCATTATCCTGCTGAAAGATAGCTCCAGGGATGCCTTGAAGGAAAGGAACGACTTCGGGCTGTAGCACTTCACGGACGTACCTGTTGCTATTGAGATTACCCTCAATTCGTATCAAATTGGATCGTCCATGATACGAAATCGCACCCCAGACCATAACTCCGGGTGTTCGACCACTATGTCGTTCAATAATACACTCAGGAAGGCAGCGTTGACCGGCATAACGTCTAACACGAACACGGCCATCATGGGTCCACAAATTGAAGCGTGATTCATCTGAAAAGACAACTTGGTGCCAATCAGCTCGCCTGTCTCTGTGCTCAAGAGCCCACTGCCGACGCAGCCGTCGATGATTCGCCGTGAGGGGAATCCTGTATAAAGGCACCCTTGCACGCAATCCACGGCGCAGCAGACGACGACGAATTGACGAAGCCGACAATTGTACACCTGTAGCAGTAGACCAACGTGCTGCCAGCTGCCTGGAGGAAGCTGTGCGATCATTCACCGCCATGCGGAGCAGGTGTCGATCATCGCGCTCTGACGTCACCTTCTGTCGTCCAGTGCCTGTTTTTCGAGTTGTTCGGTGCTCGTCGGTCCACTGCTTCCAAACTCGCATCACTGTGGAACTGTTCCGCTGCATACGAGCTGCTATTGAGCGATAGGAATATCCTCCTTCTCGAAGGCCGATTATCCTCCCTCGTTCAAACTCCGTAAGTTGCTTGAATTTCTTATTCTTCCGTCGTGGAGGCATACTCAGGTCTCACTAAACGTTTGCCACTAACAAATAATCATAGACTTTTTTCAACGTCCCACTACAGCACTTTATTTATACGCTTTCAGCATCAATTCAGAGGGCGCTGCGCGCGCCGCGCACGCGCGATGGCTCTGAAACTTTATTAATTTGCATAATATCCTATAATTGACATTTGCTGCGAATTTCATTTGATTCTGATGATTCCTTCATGGTGTTGCATTTTCTACAAACAGCAGTTTACTTATATGGAAGTTCCTGGCAGTGGCAAGTGTCATAAACAGGCTGATACTTTAAGTCTCAATCCATGTTCTTATTAGAGAAATTATATTTAAAATAATGTACTTTCAGACTTTGAGTATAGGCATTTACTCTTTTATAATTTGGCTTATTGTTTGTATTGTTTTAGCAAATTTCTTCACCACAAATTGTATGTAATACATATTCATTGTACATTT
Organism: Nephila pilipes; assembly: GCA_019974015.1. NCBI lineage: Eukaryota > Metazoa > Arthropoda > Arachnida > Araneae > Nephilidae > Nephila > Nephila pilipes. The sequence goes on along the minus strand of BMAW01090347.1, from coordinate 175,324 downwards.
TCAAAAGCAGCATACCAGTGAAAATTTTGGGCTTTCTAATGTTATATTTGTTTTTGCATTTTTTACATTATAAATTATTACTTTGTCTTATGTGATGATTATGGATATTACTTTTACTATGCATTCTATTTTGTGTTATAATAACTTTTTGTATAGATTTTTATAAAAGGTTTTTAATTAGTAGTACCTGCTGCAGACTAACAGTGCCATTCAATATCTAGTGGAATTAAAAATGCAAAAATAATTTTTAAAATTACATTGTGATTTTCAGTTCATATTATATTTGTTATTTACTGTATAAAAAAAAAGTGCTTTTGAATTTTTTTTACGTCAATTGTCTTGGGAGAAAGTTATATTTCTGAAATTATATGTATGTAAGAGATATTCAACTTATTCTATATGTATGAGTATTATTGATTTTTTATGTAATTTGAGGAATTTAATCTTAGCATGTGAAAGGGTGTTGTTATAAGAGAACTATTTTATAAAAAAAATTAAGTTGCTAAGCAAATCAAATTTCCTGAAATAGGAAGAAGCAATAACTTAAATTTTAAGAAACTTTAATTTTAAAAATTTATTAAATTTATTTCGGAGGGGGAGAGAGCTTGTGACGTATTAAATTTTTAAAAACAAACAATTTAATCTTAATGTGATACCTTTTTCAATATTTTTTATTAAGATATATATTTTTTAAATGTTTTAAAGTTGTTACAAAGAAATAAATTATGCTTTTGTAAACACCAGATCATATTTTTGTTTTTTAGAAAATTTAATGTCAACGAACATCAAAATAGAATTGAATTTGGTTCCAAGAGGTAAAGACGAACTTTGAAAAAGTGGTGCTTGTGAAAATTGTATACATGATTTATACAATACAGTACAATTTCAATTTTGCTATACAGTACAATTTCCTTCTCAGAATGTAAAGCGTTTTATGTTACACTCTAAAATAATGTACTGAACTAATTTCATAAATGATACATGATTTGAAAAAACACTACTCATTGGTTAATATGAAATTTTTTTAACATGTCAATTATACTTCCTCCTAACAATGCGAGAAAACCCAGTTTATTTTAAAATTAATCATAAAAGGAACGCTATTTCACATAAAATAAGAACTTAGACATTCTTCTTTAATAAATATTAAATCATTTAGCTAATAAAACAGTATTTATAAATTTTTCGAAGCATATTGTTCTGACAGAAATTAAGATTTATATATTTTACGAAGTGAAAAGCTTTATTTTTCAGTTTGTTTTACACTGCATTGTGAAAATAAAAATATGTATGAAATGCATTATTTAATATATTTACTTATTTATTTCGAAAGAGTTTCATTATTATTTGTTCACACTTTTAATTATGCATGAAAATATAAAGCACGCATTGGTTCCAAAGAATAAAATGATGAATCATGCGATTGAAACTTCTTTACTATGCGGCATGTCACCATTCATTTTTCTTTTCGAGATCTTTCCTAATTAAATCAATAAACCCAGTAGCACTTTATTTGCATTTAATTAACTTCAGTTTAAAGAAACAAGATCATTATGGCAGAATATGTTCATTTCATTATGTCTTGGTGAATAATATGTTGACTCATACATTTCTAAGCAATTCTATTGACACCAAAGACAACAAAGCAATAAATAATTACCCATTAAAATCCTTTCAAGTTTTATGGTTCTGCTTTTACATATTCATGTTTATTTTAAATTTTTTAATGCATCAGAAAAACAATATAATAAAATACATAAATCTGCATTATTCTGATGGAGATACATGATTTGTTTTAATAGATATGTTTTCTAATTTCCTTATTTATTTGTGTTTTATTTGATTTGAATAAATATGTGATATTATTTGATCAAATCTCTTGCAAAATCCTTAAAACTATTTATTGGTAAAATTTATTAAAGAAGAGAAATAATATACATTAAAACGTTTTCTTTTTTTAAAATCTAATTTTAAAATACATTATTATGTATTTACATAAGTGTGTAATGTAATTAGGTATATATTATACGATATAATAGAAATATGCTACGGAACTGTGTCCTACAAATTACTAAATTAGTTTATGGGTGTCCAGATATTTGTAATAATTTAAATATTTTTTTCATATTTGTGTTCAAGCTGAATACCCAATTAAAGCTTTAAATCCAATTTAAAACATAGAAATCATTCCTTTTTCATATTTTAATTTTTATTAATCTATTTAATTTTTTTCAATTCGTTAAAAAAAGAGGAAAGTAAAATTATGTGTATTTTAATTTTAATTATATCTTCTCTAGATGAACAGTTGTATGTTTCCTTAATTGTAATTTTGAAGGTTACATTGTGGTTATAATTTTAGATAATTAGTCTTTAGGGCGCCAAACCTTATAATTGGAAGAATTGGCTCCATCAATGATGATTAAAATTTGTTTAAGTAACGTTAATGCTATTTTATTATATTATTAATATGATTTCTTTAACCCTGTTTTTTTCCAGTTTACATTTAAAATTTGATTTTATTTTTGCTGAAGTGTGTGTTTTTCTTAATATATTCTAACTGCCTTCATTTCCTTCGTCTTGTGTTTTTACGATTAACCTCTATCTTTAAAATTTCGTTAAAGAAGTTTGGGGAATGAAAACGGGAAAAAAACAAATTCAAAGAAGTCCAAAAATATAAAACAGTCATCTCCTATTAAAAGCCAACTATCTAAAAGACAAAAAATTGAAGGAACAACTGAACTTAAAAACAAATTGCAAGCCCTCTCTACATCAGACGAGGAAATGCAAGCACCCCATCACCAGCTTCCACTTCACATTCTAACTCAAACCAACTTTTATTTCCCACTCTTATCTTTTATCCAAAATTCAAAATCAATCAGAAGTAGAAAATTTGGAGAAAGCTAACAAAATTAATGTACCTCTGATCATTATTGATAACCCTCCAAACTCTATGAACTTACATAAAGAATTCCAAAATCTCCCTAGAATTACTCTTCGTGCAAAACTAATTGGATCCAGCCTAAAACTTTTCTCTCTTACTCCAACAGCCTACCATACAATCAAAATCATTTATAGGGTTATACCTACCAAAATTTATTATAGGGATATACCTACAAACTCCCCAACGAGAAAGTTTTAATAGTAGTCATCAGAGGAAAGCCCGCTGATATACAACCAATCGAAATCATAAACGATCTTAAAAATTACAACATCCAAGCTCAAGAATGTTTTTATATGACGAACAAAAACAGAAAAACATATGCTTTTTTTATTAAATCTCTCCAAAACAGACAATATTAATAAAATACACAATGTAGAGGAAATTTCCTACATACAAATTACAGTTGAACCACTGTTCAAGAAACTTGCCCCTGACCAATGCTTTAGATGCCAAGAGCTTACCCCAATTCCAAATTCTGTGCAAGACATCCTCGCGGTGTTAAATCTGTAGAAGATCAACTAACTCAAAATTGCAAAACAGCAATCGAAATTCCAGCCAAATGCTGTCTCTGCGGAGAGAATCATACAGCCAATTTCATCGGCTGCTCTAAAAAACCTTTTAATACCCCCCCCCCAACTCATCTTAAAGCTAATGCATAGAAGAGAGAAAAAAAATAAAAAAAACTTAAAAATAAAAGGAAACAACAAGCCCAGGAAAATATCATCCAGAAAAACATTCAGAAATACTTTCGTCCACTCCCAATTCACGCTTCTCTGGGATATCCTCATACAACCCCAGCTGAAATCCAACTACCTACCATCTAATAAAAGGAACCTTCCTCCTCTATAACACATACTCAAAAAAACAACCCTTCGTAATCTAGGAGTTAAATAAATTTTGGAACTCCTTGACCAAGTTATCGCAATTGCTACCTCTAGAGTATCCAAATACCAAGAAATGAGGGCCTTTCCCAAAATAGTAGGTGAAAACATAGGAATTTAATGTTTGATAAAAAAAATTATCCAACGTGTCCCTCAAAGTAGTTACTTGGAACTCTAATCACATCCGCAGCAACCTGCCAAAATTTCAACATTTTTATTGACAAGAGCCCAGATAGTATTACCAGACAAGAAACATTTCTCCAACGCTCCAACCGAACTTCACATAGAGGTGGAGGTATTGCAATTATCGTGAAAAAGGCATTAAGACATCACTGCCTGAGTATCTATACCCCACAAATTTGGAGACAGCTGTTATAAATAGGTAAAAAAAAGACAGTTCTCCCGTTACTATTTGCTCAGCCTATAAAATCACAGAAAACACAAATTTATTCGCGATTTTATCAATATTTTTAGATCATCAACATTACTTTATTATTGGCGATTTTAATGCTCGAAACCAATCCTGGAACCCCACTTTACGAAGCAACCCAACAAGAAACACCCTTCCCCCTTTCAGAAATAAATATGTTACAGACATTTTTGCACTCAATAAAACCACCTATTATTCTGCTAATCAGCTCTACGAACCATCAAAAATTGACCTTGGTCCAGCAAATGGAATTCAAAATATTTCAATCTGAACTTCCGACGATCTCTCTAGTTTTCACAATCCAGTCTGCTTTCTCGTGGGCTTGAATAACATTACCCCACAACTCCATAACCAAATTCTTCTAACAGGCAAATATTCAATCAAAATCTCTTTAACACTATAAGTGGTAACCCACCTATAAATGATTTAAGCGAACACGACAAAGTAGTTAATAACTTTACATTTAGCATTCAATCTGCTATTAATCTATCCAGTAAAGCAAACATTTTAAATAATACGCATATTTTAATATTCCCTAGCCACACTAGACTCAAAATTAGGTAAAAAAAATAGATTAGGAAAAATTTGGTAGAATACACGTTATCCCTTCCCCATTAAAATAAAATAAACAAATTACAGCAGGAAATCAAAAGAGAGATTTACCAAGTTAAAAATGAAGCCTGGGAAGCTTGCCTACAAACGAGTAATACTGAAGACCTTTCACTTTATAAACCTGTCAAAACCACAAAAACTAATCATTTTTCCATCCCTTTACTTATTAGTCTAAGAAGTCTTGTATTTGATTCTCAGGCTAAAGCAGATCTCTTTTCTGATTTACTGGGGAATTATTTCCAAGAGAATGCAGAATTTTACGATGATGATATTATTGAAAAAGTTGAATATAACATTCTCATATTCAAAAATAATCAAACATTCACAAGCTGTCCCCAAATTCACCTCCCTTCCAGTTATGGACGTTATTGGAAACGTAAGCAATAAAAAATCACCAGGTAATGATCAAATTAACAATATTGCACTCAAATCCTTAATTAATTTTTAATAATTTCCTAAAAGAATAGAAACACACAGTTATTGTACTCTTTCCCAAACTTAGCAATAAAGAAATAAAATATCCTAATGATTACAGACCTATCTGCCTCCTCAGCACGATAGCTAAAAGTTTTGAAAACATACTACAAAATATAATATGAGATTTTGTCAGAACAAACAACATCATACCTCCGAGGCAACTTGGATTTCAAGTCCCTTGTTCCCCTGGATTGAAATCTGAAGAACTAGCTGGACAGTACATCCGGCGAATAATCTCACTTTCCAGAAATTCGTCGATCCGCTGAACTCTATGTGACCTCACTTTGTCATCCATTAAAAAAATAAGGACAAATTGGTTGCCTGAAAAGTTGTATATACGGCTTCAAGACCTCTTTCCTATACCACTCAAGATTCACAGTGCCTTTTACAAAGACATGAAGATGTGTGCGACCATCAAAAATGATGCCTGCCCAGACCATCAAGCTTCCATTGCCGTAATTTTCGATTTCTTTAAAATCGGAGGGTAAGTAGAGGGTCCTAGTTCCCTTCATATGAAAATACGACAAAAATCATTGGTACGGCTGAACCGGATCTCATCAGTAAAGAGAACGGTCACCCATTGATACATGCTCCAATTTGTATAATCTCTGCATCATTTTAAGCGGACTCTCCTGTTCACGCAAAATACAAGTCTTCTTGCAAACATCCCTCTCTTATCAAGTCTTCTGCAGACAGTCGCCCTAGAAAATCGTGTTATTGTGACTGCATACAACTCATGAGAGACCTCATGTAATGGGAAAATGGTGATCTTCTCAAGCCCTCAAGGCTTTTGGGGCGAACTTGCCCAGGATTTCTATCGATGAATCCGGTATCCGTAAACTGTTTAAATAAGTTGGACGTGATGATGGAGTGAAATCGAATTATCTGCAAATATGAATGTGAGACTGGCCCTGCTTTTAGCCTGCTCACAATTCGGTTCTATCATCTAAACGTTGGTAGTTACTCATTTTAACTGTTTTAATTTCAAATTAAGTGATTGCTTCAAAAAAAAACTAACAATAAATTCGGCGAAGTGCACTGGCGAAAGAAATGCGGATTTTAGCACGCGGACTTATAAATCCTGTTTTTTGACTAGTTCCGCCCCCTTACATATATACGCTTACGTATTCGGTGTATAAGATTTGTATCTTTGTTTCAAAATAGTATTTTTATAATTCTACGAAATATTCAAATTGTATTAATTTCTAACACCAGTATATATATATATATATATATATATATATATATATATATATATATATGAGATATGGATTTTTAATCTGTTGTTTAAGTGCTTAAAATTATTAATTCTGAGATAGCTGCATTTTTGCATTAGCCAAATAGCTCAGTGGGAGAGTAGTTCCAAGCACAAATGAAAATTAAAGAATGAATGTTTAGAACAATGACCCAAATGAGAACATGATCTTTTTGGGCAGTCTTTTAGTTTATTCAATGGACAGAATTAAATTTCACTATTACATACCTGAAGAAGGATGTCAGTGGTATTGTGAACATCGAAGTTAGATTCATGTTTTTACTTAATAAATTAATGTAAGTGTTTGTTGACTTGCGGATGTGATGTGTGTGCATGAATATGTCCTTTTAAATTCGCCGAATGATTCTAGTCTTATTTAAATGTGATGGTAGGAGGGCTGCCGGGAAGCCACAAACGGAAAGAAATTGCACTCTTTTCGCGAACATGCAAATAACTTACCTGAACCTCAAACGGCCCTTTTATTTGTAAATTTAAAAAAGTTCGAGACAGACCATCCTCTTTCAAAATCTACAGTTTCATACTGATGGGAAACAATATTTCATACTTTTACCTATTAACAAATGAAATCTATTAGTTTATACTAAAGACTTTAGCCGCAAAACTGTTAGCCGTAGAAATCCTCCATATATAGTATCTGAAAAGAAGCAAGAGAGATCAATAACTCTTATCAAAGAGAGATCAATAACTCTTATCAAAGAGAGATCAATAACTCTTATCAAAGAGAGATCAATAACTCTTATCAAAGAGAGATCAATAACTTTTATCAAATTACTCTTATACTTATTTATGTATTGCAGCATGAGTACATGATGTTGACCAGGGATGCCAATCTTTATTTTTGTAAGCCACCAACATTCGATTTACGTCCAGTTTAACTTAAGTTACCTTCAGATCAAAAATTACCAAAAAAATACTTGTAAATGAATCACAATTTTTTTTTTTTAACGAACTATCAAAACTGTTTTAAAATTCAAATATGCGATCTAGGGCTTTACCAATGTTCTCATAACAATAAATTATCGACCAATAAAAATCAAAAAAGGAGTATAATTAATATTTGAGAAATCGTTCAAATAGGTTCAATACAAACAAATGATCTTTCTAAGTTTAGAATTCTAATTGGCATTGCAAACATTATTTGTACTGAAAAATCTGAAATTAAGTGAGTTAATATTAAAATTACAATGAAAAGTTACAACAAATGAAATATAACTGTGACAAGGGAATAATATTCAAAAATAACGTAAACAAATCACATAATGATGAGTATTGAAAAATATCTTGGGAAAGGTGTTTTTTTTAAAAAAAATGAAACACTGTCAATGTGACATATTAATAATTAAAATGTCGTTAAATTGAAATACATAAAAATTGAAATGCATAAAAATTGAAATGCATAATTATGTTTGCAATCCATTAAAATCGTGATAGTTCCCCTCAATATCAGTAAACGCTTACTAAATTTCAGTTACAAGAAAATAAATTGTCATACAATATAATTGAGCATGTAGTATCCAAAAATTATCAATATTCATGAGGTTAAAAATTCAATTGCATTACTAGCTTAGCGATGATCAGTGAAAAAATAAATTTTGCAATGAAAAAATAAATTAAATTTTTTATAAGCTTCATGGAGCGTTAAATACCTTATATATTTATGCCATATGTTAAGAACACATAATTTCCGAAAAACATTTTTTTAGCATTGAATATATTATACTTCGAAAATTTTCAAAGCAGAAGCTAATGGTATTAAACAACTGATGCATCTTTTACTTTAATTTTATTAAGTAAATATCCCTATAACATAACTATCAAACAGAACAAGTGAGTACATAAAATAACTCTGAATTTTTACATGTTTTACATTTGATATCAATAGAATAGCATGAAGATTAATGTAAACAATTTTAAAAAAATACAAAAAATACATTGAAAAAAATGAAAACAATTTCACATTGTAATCATATCCATGAAATCGAATAACATACAATAATTGAAAACATACACTAAATTGAATTTCACAGAATTTCATTAAAATCAGAATCTAATATGAAAAAGCACAATTAATCTAGAATGAATCTAAATAGCAGGCATGTAATCCCAAATCCATTATTAAGATTGAAAATTAATTAAAATTAATTGTCATAATTAGACACTGAAAGTAAAAGAATTTAATGAAAATTAGAAGCAAATGAAAAAAAATCCTAATATTCCTTAAAAAAATAAGTTGAAGTATACACACAGAAATTAAGTCAGATCGAGATGCACAATAATTCAAGCAATTGCAATGCAATTTGCATTGTAAAATAAATTATTTCAAGGGAATAGCACGCTTTACAAGTAAAATCAATTACTCCCCATCCGCAAAAATAATTTTCTTTAAATGTGACCTAAAACAATAAATTCTGATTTAAAAATATCAACTCTAAAATCAAAGAACTACATTAAAATAATAATTGAATTTTAAATCCAAATTGAAACTTTTAATTTAAATAAATTACAAAAATTGGAATCAAATTAAATCAAAGTTGGAATTCAAATTAAATCTAAACTTATATGAAATCAAAACTGCATTTATTCTAATTAATTTTAAATTATTATTTCATTAATGTCTCTCTAAGAAACTAATCGAGAAATCCAAGAGAAAAACAACTATAGTAGATCTGAACAAATGTGACAACCTTCGTTAGAGAAAACATTTGCAATCAATTTTTTGAAACATGAAGAAACCACGACCAAATGAAATGATCTGTGCACCATACCATAGAGAATACGAGGAAGAGAAAAATATTTCTAAGTAACAGATTCAATGTCCGCATTAAATCTGTAATATCCGCATTCTGTTTATATAAGCTCTGAAAAGCGAAAATCAGGTGTTGAGAAGAATAAAGTTCATAAAAGTGAAGATTTAATGGTAAACACATGTGACACGAACACATGTGACAATGGTAAACACATGTATCACACACACACACACACGGATATATATATATATATATATATTATAATATACAATAATATATATTCCATAACAATATTCATTTAATATCTATATATATATAAAACATTAATTAAAATTATATTCGATTCATAAGAAAAAAAAAAAAACACTAAGCAACATAGCAAAAATAGAAATATTTCTGGAATAAATAAAATTAATTAGTTAAGATTGTGTAATTTAATACTGTAACTCACTTTGAATTTAGAAAATTTTGTTTAAACTAGTTTCCCGAATCTATTAAGCAAAACTTCATTAATTACATTATCATTACATGTTTTGAAAAAAGTAATGAATTACCATAACATAACAGAAACGTAATAATAGAAATGTGAAACAACGAAACTATTGCATTTGAACCATAGTTAGTGAGATTAAACTTAAAAACAATCTATATACATTAATACACATTTTTAAAAGGTGTGCTTTATAACTAAAACTGATAAAATTTTACAATTTTAAAAATTTTAATGTTCACATATAAATCCCTTAGGATTATATGTGAACGTGATGATTTTGCATTGTGATATACAATGTTAGGATTGTTATATCACAATGCAAAATCCATCTAACTAATGAGTGATTTATTTTCCATACCTAAATAAATATTTACTGAAAAATAATTTAAAAACAAAAATTAAAAAATCTAAAACCTACACGAAGAAATTATATAAAATTTGAATTTGTTCAGAAGCATACGAGCATATTAAATTTATTATATCTAAGTCTAATAATACTAAAAATAATTTACTAAAAACAGGTGCCACCATCCTGTTGCCAAGTTTAAAATTAGAGAACAGATAGGGTTAAAATCATTCTATTTTAATAATAGCAAAAAAAAAAAAAAAAGTAAGAATTCCAATAGGTAAATTATATTTAAAAGGAAATTTATTAAAATGTACGGATGTGTACCCTTTTTATTTAAAATAATAATTATTGTATGAAATCATGATGTTGAAAGTATTAACTTTATTCACAACTTCCCTAAATTTGTTATGTTTATAATTATTTATACTACGTATAATATCGTACAAGTGTTGGTACACTTATTTATATATTCTTGATAGTCCTATCAATACAAATGTTATTTCTCTATATTTCTTTATAAATAATAAGTTTATGCATCAAAAATCTCTTACTTTATTAAAATTAAAACCTTTATTAACATTTAAACTATTATTTTGGATTTAGTTTATACGATTTCAAAGAATATTTTCAAGTTTGATATCTCACTGGATTTACTGATTTGCTTAATACTACACTATTCTATATATTATACTTATTATTACAAGTATCAATTTATATTTATGATCTAAATAATTACATGCATAATTAACAATAAGTGCATAAGTAATATATGTTTCATTTACTATGGTATTGAAATCCCTTAGAGTTTTACTAACTATTTTCTTCTGACCAATTAAAAAAGTATTTAATACCTTTAATATTGAAGTGCTTTTCAAGTTGATTAATTAAGATACAGATTTGTTTTTGTAATATTTACCAAGTGTATGCATTTTCTATCACTATTTCTTCCCCCA